>CAUYPK010112280.1:0-122462 GCA_963574355.1 Loris lydekkerianus
ACGATCAGCCGTTCCGCAGACTCACCCACCAGGAGGTACCCAGACTCCGCCATCAGGAGGTACCCAGACTTAGCCAACAGGAGGGACCCAGACTCAGCCAACAGGAGTGACCCAGACTCAGCAAACAGGAGAGACCCAGACTGAGCCAACAGGAGGGACACAGACTGACCCAACAGGACTGACCCAGACTCAGCCAACAGGAGGGACCCAGATTCAGAGACCAAGAGGGACTCAGACTCAACCAACAGAAGTGACCCAGACTCAACCAACAGGAGTGACCCAGACTCAGCCAACAGGAAGGACCCAGACTTAGGCAACAGGAGGGACCCAGACTCAGACAACAAGAGGGACTCAGACTCAACCAACAGAAGTAACCCAGACTCAGCCAACAGGAGGGACCCACACTCAGCCAATAGGAGGGAGCCAGATTTAGACAATAGGAGGGATCCAGACTCAGCCAACAGGAGGGACCCAGACTCAGCTAACAAGAGGGACTCAGACTTATTGAACATTTCTTTTTTTATTTTTCAAATTGAAGTGAAATTCAGTGGCATTTAGTATATTCACATGTTGTGTAACCATCACCACTCTTTCATTGTAAGACCTTCCTGTCACCCTGAAAGGAAACTCCGTATCTTTTGAGCAGTCACTCCCAGCCCCTGGCATCCACTTATCCACTTTCTGTCTCTGTGGTTTGACCTATTTGCCCATTTCATATAAATGGAATCATACACTACGTGACCTTCTATGTCTGAAGCTGCGATGTTTCCCACGGTGTGATGTTCTCTAAGGTTCATCTCCACTGTAGCGTGGATCAGTACATCGTGTGTAGCTGAACAGTATTGTTTCTACCTGTGTCTGGTGTGAATGTGTGGGTGAGAATGTGCATCTTTTCCTGTCCCTGTGTTAGATTCTCTGGGGTCCACGCTGGGGCTCCAGGGTACTGTGGCCCTGGGTATTCTCCCGGCCTCTGGGAGGGGCACTACAGTACTTCTGTGATCAGCAATCACCTTTCGATAAAGGGATTCCTCTGAGAAGTTTAGCTTCAGTTGAAGGGCTGCCCTTGGATATCTGGAGGGACACAGACTAGGCTACCTGTAGAGACCTATGTGCATATGAACTTGCAGCTGCAACTTCCTCAGCACTCAGCTTCCTCATCTGAAAGATGGGGTTGTCACTCAAGCCCACACAGGACAGTGAGTGCCTGGTGTCTGTCCGTAGACACCTGCTCCATGACAGAGCTGACAGGGGCCCCTGTCCAGTCATTGGGGGGGGGGGCGGGCCTCACCACGCCCTGTGCCTAAGCCATGTCAGTGGCAGGCTGGAAGCAGCTGTTCTGTCCGAGCTCCTCACACATTCCCAGGAAGGAGGCTCGGTGGGAAGCAGCTCTGCACTAAGGACGGATTATGAGCCATTCTGGGAGTGGAGTAAAGCAATTGCCCCTGGGAGGAATCTTATTCTCCGACATTTCCTTTCCTTCTTCCTGGACCTCAGAGCTGAGCCATGTGGTCTATTGAAAACACGGAAGCCAACATGGACCCTTTCAGCATGACACCAGCCAGGACCCACAGTAACAAGGAATTCATGACCCAACTGTGTACTGTGGACTCAGAGCTTCCCTGGTGACGACCTTGCTTGTGAGCCTGTCACTTTCCATTTGAGAGCAGCATACTTGCTGGCATGGATGTGCACTGCCCACTCTGCTGCTTGCTCCCTGGAAACCACCAGTCCTGCCCAGCACCCAGGCTGTCGGGGGGCAGCTCTCGCTGCCAGCCTCACTGAGCGGCAGCTCCCCACTCCAAGAACCCACTAGATAACATGTTCATGAAATGTATGAAAGCAAGAGCAAATGCAAACTGACTAGAACACAGGTTTTATTTGGTGGTTGTTGACTGTTCCAGAATGTTGCAGAATGTTCTGGAGCGTTCCAGAATGATCTTCATGTTCCCTTCTGGAGAAGAGGAAAAGCAAAGGATGACAAACTAAATATTGGGGATTTCAGTTTTTGGAAAGTACCTTCTAAGGGACATCCTGGCATGCAAATCATGTGCTCAGTATCCTGTCCTTTATCATTGCTACATAAAGACAGTGGTAATAGGAAGTCAACTGGCCCTTTAGAGTTTGCCTTACACTTTCCCATACGTTTGTTTCCATCATCCAACTCTTTGGGTGATTTTTTTTTTGTATTATAAAAGAAACTGTGGCCTAAAGTACAATGAAAGTGTAGCACTGATGATACTGTTGACATTATGATGACATGTTCACACTCACGGGTGCTAATCGTCACGAGGCTGTTTTGATGTAGTGCCCACAGTGTGTAAGTTACCTTCCTGGGTCCTCATGCCTACCTAGAGCCGTGGGAGCTGTGGTTGGTCCCTCCACAGGTGTGGGGGCCACAAGCCCACCACCAGGATTTGGAGAAATGGCCCCTCCAGGTCTGGCGCACCCCACCAGGTCTGGCGCACTCCTCCAGTTCTGTGAGCCCAGCGCATCCCCATTCATCAAAAAATTTTGGCATGATGATATGGAAACCTCGTTAGCCTTGCTTCTAATCTAAAAGATATTGGCCCATTATTTTCTCTTCTTTTTTAAATCTAGAGACTGCACAAAATTGAATCCCTAGGTAAACAGAAAACGTAATTAATGGGAACAAGGCATTTCACAAGGAAGCTGGTCAGAGCTGGTTCTTATTGTGGTGGTCCAAGTGGGGACCTGAGACACAGACCTCCCCACCTGCCCTTAGGTGCCCAGGTGAGAACAGACTTTGGAAAGGGTGTGCTGTGATGTGGCTATTCCTCTGCCTTCGGCTGGGCCCTGCAAACCCTCACCCCCCATCCCTGAGCTCCTGTAGACCTTCAGCCCTGTCCCTGGGCTCCTGTCAGCCCGGTCACTCCTGGGACTTGGGGAGCGGCTTGGGGATCATGTTGTGACTTATGTGCTTAATTTGAGCAGCTGAGTATCTCCCTGGGGTGTGGATTATTGGGGGGAATTACTGTGCTATGCCCAGGGTTGGGCTGGATGGAAGGTGTGGTCAGGGGTCACTCAGACTGCCTGCAGGGGACTTCACTGACATCAAGTGTCCCCGAGGTCACTGGACCCCAAATCCCTGCAACATAAAGGAGCTGTAGTCATGCCAGACAAAATGAAATGACCCTGCATCCAGGAGCCTGGAAGGGCCACAGACGGGTTACTGGGTCCAGCCTGATCACACACATACATCTTGGCAGCAGGACGCTGCTGGGGTGTTTGCACACATTTCTGCACAGGTTTTGCCAACGTGCCATTGGGTAGTTTCTATTTATGTTCAAGACCCTGTATTTTGCCTCAAGATAGATGGGAAAGTTCTTGGCCTGGGGACCCCAGGTCCCACTGTCCAATGTGTACTCCTCGGGAGGCCCCCGGGCAGCCATTGAGTGAGGACCAGGATCCACGGTGGAGGTGTGTCCACTGCAAATGCCCGCTCTGTCCAAACTCTCCAGGGAATGGGCCGGGGTGAAGTGCACCCCTGGCGTCCCCCTGTGGGCGTGTCCCTGTTTTGTGCAAGATGTGGTGACAGCCGAGCAGATTCCACTCTTATCCCCCAAACTATGGGTAGGATGTGGAGCCACAGCTCTGAGTACAAATCTGGCGGGGCAAGAGGGGCTTCACGGAGGTGACCAAGGCAGACAGTCAGTGGACATGTGGTAGGGAGATGGTCCTGAATTACTCGGGGGGCCTGCTGTGACCACAAGAGCCCTCAAATGTGGGGGTCGAGGAGGAGAGAGAGTTTTGGCAGGTGGGAGGCTTGGCAGTCAGATGGGACAGGGGATGTGGCACTGGGCCGCCTTGAAGATGAGGTGGGCCTTTAGTCAAGGAGAGGGGACCTGAGTCCTGCAGCCTCAGGAATGAACTCTGCCAACACCCAAGTGAGCAGGGAGACAGATTCTTCCCCTACAGCTCCAGGAGGAGCCCCAGAGGCCAGTGCCTTGATGTCCTGACCCCCGGTGTGACCCTGAGCGGAGAATCTACCACAGCACACTGGACCTCAGCAATGGGTGTAATTGGTTACATAGCATTAGTTAAGGAACACCACAGGTAACTAAATACATGCGCAGGATTAATGAGCAAGGTGCCGGGGTGATCCCTCATTCTCTCTCTCACACGTCTCCCTCCCTCTCTCCCTCCCCCGCACCCCCATCCCCTTTCTGTGTTTCTTCTAATAAGAGCCCGTCCTTGTTTCCAAAATGACTGTTGGGACACATGTAAACTAGTGAGGTGTGGACAGGCCTTCACCCGATTCACACTAAAGCTCAGCAACACCGTGCCCAGAGCCCCAGCCTCTGCGTCTGCAAGGGGGCCCCCGTTTCTATTCCAGCACGGGGCCCTCACCCACTCACGCTTCCTGCAAGTTTGTGCCTTGAGCTGTGGGGTGGGTCAAGGGTTCCCCAGAAGTGTTCAAGGTCCAGAAACAGGCAGCTGAGTCACCATCCCATCCTGGCCTCTGGTCTTGGGAGCTGACGGACTGGGCCGAGTCCCAGCCTGCCTCGAATTTGGCCAATGAATAAGAGAGTTCAACAACAGTGTTTGGGACACGTGACTCTTCCTGTCCAGCCTGGCCTGGGCTTCATAGGCGTTCTGGGTTCCGGGAAGGCTCCGCTCCTGAGCCGGGATCTCTGTGGAATGGATGGAACCACTTCACTCCCAGACAGACTGCCAGGTGAAGACACAGGTTGCTCAGTTGTGTTTCAGCGTCAGATAAACTATTTTTTAGTATTGGTGCGTTCCAAGTTTTGTGTGGAATATAAGCATCCTGTATTTTTATATGCTAAATCTGACTGAGAGGGCAGGACAGTGGACAGGAAGTGCAGCTTCAGCTAAGACTTGTGCCTGGTCTCTAGGCCAGGGGCTGGCACAGCACAGCCTGTGGCTGCCTGACTTTGTGAGTAAAGTTTAACGGGCATAGACGTGCCTTCGTCTGCATGTCACATGCAAGGCTGCTGTTGCTGAGCTGTGGCACAGACTGCCTGGCCTGCAAAACCTCAAACGTTTGCTATCTGGGCCTTTTCAGAAACAGGTTGCTGACCCTGCTGTGGATTCAGAGGTCAACACAAAAGCAGATGTGCAGGGAATTTGGGGCTAAAGTCAGACATGAGGGGACTTTATGATTGGAAGCCAGCCAGGTGCCAGGAGGGCTTGGCCAGGCCCTCAGCCATGGCTAGGTGAGGCTCTGGGCTGCTGGTCCCCTGGGACCTCCTGTCCTGGGCTGACCATTGCACGGGTCCCAGGCCCCCTCCCCGCCCATGTTTTGGGATCCCTCATAGAATGTTCCAGGGAACGTTTCATCTGTGCGCCCATTTCTGTCTTCTGCCTCCCTCTGCTCTTCCTTTTTGACATTCAGCGTTTTCAAACAGACTCTCGCAGGGTGTGAGTCACGTGGCCATGTGGGCAAGGAGGAGTCGGTTATCTTGGGCACTAGCTCCTCCATCTTCCCGCAGGCTTGAGAGCACTGTCCCTGTGCCGTGACACTCGGGGGTCCGGGTCCAGAGCAGCACCTGTGCCTCCCCCGGCTCCCCAGGCCAGTGGTGGGAGTGTTCACGTGCTCAAGTAGAGGGAGCCGTCCTTAGGGCCAGTCTCAGTCTGCTGCCAGCTGGAGCATTTGGGGATCCTGGGAACACTCCTACTTCTAACACCAGCTACAGTGTTTGGGGGTCCCAGGACACTCTCAGTCTCAATAATTCCCTACAGGGACTTGCAGAACTCGCTGAAAACTGTTACACTAATGGCCGTAATGGTTTGTCCAGAGAAGGGCATAGGTTAAAGTCAGCCGAGGAAAGAGACTTGGGAGCTTTAGTTGCCCTGTCCCTGTGCAGTCAGGACTCCCTTCCTGGACACAGGGAGGCAGTGCACAGGGAAGCCCCCTGAGCTCGGTGTGTTTATTGGGGCCTTTCTGTTAGACCTAGTTGAGGGTCCACGTGGCCAGCTTCAGTATCCAGCCTCTTGGGAGGTGGAGCAGAAGCCTAAGGCCTCCATGCTAAATCATGTTGCCCCATTGCCTTGTGCCAAGGCCCTCATGCAGACAGGTGTTCTTTTCAAGCAGGACATGCCCAGGGCCTAGAGATACCCTCCAATGGCTGAAGACAGAGGCCCGGCCTCTCTGGGGCAAAGTTAGATTTCTTACAGCACGACATGGCTTACACCAGGGAGCAGGTGCCTTGCATAACCTTATAGCTGATAGCAGTGTCGCCCAAGCCCCGAAGGCCTTGTGGGCAGGAGAGAAGATGGTATGTAGTTTCTCTGTCCACCAGCAAGATGTTGTGGAGAAAACGGTGGAGTGCTGCACAGAGCCAGCGTGTAGCCTGCTCCCATTTCCCACAGGGCTGACACCTGCCTGGATCCCAGAGGAAGCGTGTCCCGTGGGCTCCCAGCTCCTGCAGGGACAGCCTCTCCTGTGGGTTGCCTGCTGCTTGCTCTCTAATGCTTCCTCCTCCTCCTCAGCTCCTGGATGCTGCCTGTGCTTCAGGAGAGGTCCCTGGTCTAACCCAGTGCCACTGGGGCTGGCAGGCCTTGCTCCTTGCGGTGTTTGGGGGCCTGGGTATTAGTCACGCGCCTGTGCTCTCCTCATCTTCCATGCACTTGCTTTGTCTTTATTTCTTTTTAAACCATTTCCAAAAAAAGATGATTTGTGTGAAGGGAGTGAAAATTGAGTTTATTTACGACAAATCAGTAGAATCCAAACTTTGGCAAAGAAATCCAGAAGAGGCCGCTGGCATCTGAAACGCGTCTGGTGCGTCATCATTGGGCGTGAAGCTTCCTGTCCAGCTGGCTCGAGGACACTCTGGCCCTCGCTCCTGGCCTCCCGGGGGCCCGGATGCCAACGTCAGCGCCGTCCCTCCTCAGAAACAGTGAAACCAGTGCTGGCTGAGGGACTCTGGGAGTCAGCTTTCGAATCACATGAGACTAAGTAGAAAGCCTGTTCCTTGGGAAATCTGGTCCCCAAAGTAATGCCACAATGAGTCATGGGCAGGCATGTGGCAGACGGAGGATTGTCAGGTGCCCAACTCGTCTGTTTCCCGGGCTTTGGGGACGGCACATCCTTCACACACGTCTTCCATACCGGCATCTGCACCAGCACAAAATAGCAACTGGAGGTTTGCAGCTGCTGGATGCCAGGATCAGTGGTGTGTTACTGAATTTCCCAAGAGGAGGACGGCTAAGTGCCATTCTATTGGCTCCAGAAGTTCAAGGGTGTACGGCACACCTCTTGGGGGTAGGACATAATTATGAGAGGAACCTAACAAATGCAGACTTTGAAACTATTTCTTTGTACCCTCAAATTAATGTGAAAATAAAAAATATAATAAGAAAAACAATTCAGGAGCTGGACAGCGGCTTTTCTCCCCTCTGCCCAGAGGGGATTCCACCTCTCTCTCGGCCCACTCTGTAATGGTAAACAGAGGACAGAGAAGGGGTTAAGATGAGAAGGAGGATTAAAAAACAACCTCTCACATCTGAAACCAAGGCCTGCTGTGCCGCGGGCACAACGGCATGGGGGGCCGGGGGAGAAACTCTCTTAAACGTCAGCCGTGGATATTCATATGGGGTATAAGATAGACCAGCCAATGCTCACCATAAAAAATGACAGGGCATTCCAGAAAAACAAAACACTGTGAGCGTTCAGGTCACTAGGGGTCCACAGCTAAATATACCCCATAAGTGATGAAAGTGGTGCACTTCTCTGCCCATTATGGTCCTGGAACCAATTACTGGTTCCATTCAGAATGCCAATCTGTTACTTTTTGTAGGAAGTGTATGCGCTAGGGGCAGTAGAGGTCGTGTTCTTTGCATAAGTTGCACATTTTCTTGGTGGCTTGGTGAGCATGCATCAGCTCTGGTGCAGGTGGGGGGTGGTTTAATACACCTCCCCTCACAGTAGGGACAGTCCCTCCAGCAAGTCTGTAATGGGCCATCCTTTTCTCCAGTACTAGGGTCCATGTTGAATTACTAGGTCCCTTAAGAATCTTTCATGTACCCTGAAATTCTTTTAGGTACCATCAAGGAAGAATGAATGTGTGTGAAGCACTTAGCATGGAGCGGGTGAAACTGTGCCACACACATCAACGAGTCTGGCCCAGGATTGTGCAAGATGTGTTTGTTACCTCTTGCTACCTAACCTACGACCACAACACACATTAGTTACCTCCCACGTCCTCTGGGTCAGGAGTCTGGTCATGCTTCGTTGAGTCCTGTGCAAAGCTGCAACCAAGATGTTGGCTGGGGCTGTGGTCTCCTCAGAAGCTCGACTGTGGAAGAGTGTGCTGTGGTGTCTTGAAGGCTGCCTGGCAGGAGGCCTCCGTTAGCCCTTCATTTCTTACTGACCATTTACTTCTCACCCTGTGGCCCTCTCCAAGGTAGCATAGCAAGGCAGCTTGGTTCTTCAAAGCCCGCAAGGGAGAGAGAGAATCCCCTAGCAAGATGGGTGTGACAGTCTTATGTACCTCGGAAGTGATGTCACCCCTGTGCTGTTTCTTATTGGTTAGAAGTGAGTCGGAGGTCCCACTCCACTCACATGGACCATGTAAAGCTGAAAGGAAGGAGGCAGGGATCCCAGGGGCCTCGTGAGTTCTTCCACAGCTGTGGTCATTTGCTTCATCTGGAAGATTCCAAATGGTCACTCACACTTACTGATTCAGGACCTGGGCCAGGTAGGCCTTACTTGAAGCACCTCAGGTAATCCTCATACCTTCTCATACCTATATAATCAATGGGTTTCCTCCTGTCCTAACCCACGTATTATAGCTCATAAAACCAGAGAGGTTCAGTAACTTGTCCAAGGTCACAGAGCATGTACTATAGAAGCTCTGTGAGTGACCAACTGTCACAAACTTGTCAACACACGAAGTTGGTCAACCTCAGGATCTAGGCCCACTGTACTGGTATGTACATGTGGTACCTGTCCAGTCTATGAAAATGAGGTTAGCTTAAGGCAGTGGTCAGTGTAGGGAGCTGGTCAGCTGTGGGGCTCTACTGTATTGAAAGCATGGCATGCCCTTAGCTGTTCCTTCTAGGCAAGCTGCTGACAGAGACCTCTCCCGTGGGAGACAGCTCCCTGGCACGCACCTTCAGCTCCCTCAAGCCATGAAGAAAACCACTACGTTGAAGGCAGCAGTCCCACACTTAGCGCCCCGCTGCCCAACATCACACTTGCTCCCGATGGCCACACCTCCACCTGACCCGCTGTGTGGTCTTCCTGTTGGCTTGTGTCCTATCTGTCTCCTCTCCCCAGAGCCTGGGCGCTAGCAGGGCAGTGCTCTGTGTCCCCAGTTTCTAGAGCAAAGAACCACAGATAGCAGGCATGCAGCAAATATCTGACCGATGAGGGCCCCAGGCCGTAAGGGACTCAGGACCACAGGCTTTCTGTATTATATCCCTGCTGCTGCCCTATAAACCAGGGAGTTTAAAATAGCAGAAATCTATTGTCTCCTAGTTCTGGAAGTCTCAACCCACATGCTCACGGGGATGTGTTCCCTCCACAGTCTGTAGGGGAGAACCCTTCCTCTCCCGGTCCAGCTTCTGGTGGCTGCCGGCACTCCTCGATGACCCGGGGCTTGCAGCCACATCACCCTAATCTCTGCCTCCACCTTCCCATGGCCATCTGTCTGCAAGTATCTGTATGTCCTCTCCTCTTAGAAAGACACCAGCTACGTTAGTCAGGCTTCTGCACAGAAACAGAGCCAGCAAGATTTGTGCACATAAAGGGACTGACCAAGAATGAGCTCACCACGTGATCCTAGAGGCTGTGAAGCCAGCAACCCAGAAACCCAGAAGAAGTTTGACAGTAGAAGTTTGAGCCTGTAGGCTCGAGAGTCAGGAGAGCAAACAGTCTAGTTCTAGTCCAAAAGCCTCTGGCAAGCTCAAGACTCAGGAAGAGCCAACATTCCCATTTGTGTCTGAAGCAGGAAAAGACCCATGTCCCTGCTCCATGCAGAGAGTGTGCCCTCTTCCTGGGTCTCGCTCCTCCAGCCTTCAGCTGATTGGACAAGGCCCCCACATTGACGAGGGCCCCCCTCACTGGGGAGGGCTGCCTACTGATCTGAATATTGACCTCAGCCAGGCACACCCTCATAGACATACTGTTAGAGTAAGTTTTAGAGTAAGTTTGGCTAAGGGTCTGGGCACCCCTACCCAAGTTCATGTTCATGTAAAATTAGCCCTCACACTGGTCGTTGGATTCAGGGTCCACCACAGCTCAGCATGGACTCACCATAAGCACATTTCAAAGACCTTTTTTCCCTTAAGTTCACAGTCTGAGGTTCCAGGTGGACAGGAGTTGTGGGGGTCACTGTTCGACCCAGTTCACCCTCCTATGGGAGACAGGCTGGGAAGGCAGGAGGTCGTGAGTCAGCTGGGCCCTCCACCCTGGTGTGATCAGCAGTGCCTGCCTCAGTGGAGGTGAGTGAGTGACCATTACGAAGGTGCCAGCCCCTGTCTCTGGCCTCCATCTAGACCACCATCATCCCTTTCTCTGCCTTATAAAGCCAACCTTGAGTCTGCTGCAAATGTTGGGTGTAGATGATAACTTATATGAAGTGAATGAATGGCTATATTTTCATGTGTGCTTGAGATTTTATACATAAACTTACAAAGTTTGTTTCCATCCTTGTAAGAACAGTGAAGTTCAATGTCATGGTGCTGGTCAGGAGTTGTGATCCCATCACTAGCATCTTTCTGGCCGTGGTTTTATATGGACTTTGGGCTGCCATAGAGGAGAAATGAAACTTTTCTTCCAGGATTACATTTTAGTGTCTTATAACCTGTACGATATATAAGCTAAATAATAGGTCTTTGGCATCTGAATTCAGGCGGATTTGGAAATATAGCAAAGATAAACTTCTGAGCAAGTTCTGTTTGAAATGGAGTGTTCTCTAGCACCCGTTATTGGTTTAAAATCCTGGGGGGAAGAGTTAAATAAATCAAAGAGACAGGTGCAGTTTTTAGATTAAACAGCCAAACTCATACAAAATCCCTTTGTCTAGACTGGACAAATACCAAGTGTTATTTCAGACAGTTGATGAAATGCCTCACTGTTAACCCACAGCCTGCTAAATGCCCGCAGTGTTTGGTAAAGCCCATGTTTTCAGCAGCACGGACAGTGAGCAAAATTGCCACAGACTGCAAGGGAGAGGAATGTCAACTGGGCCACACTGCTGGCGTCCCCCTCCGCCAGCCCCAGGCCGAAGAGAAGGAGGCTGGCTGGCTGCCTGCCAGAGTGAGGTGGGGCCCCAGCCACACCCGCCCCAGGGCAGGCCTCTGGGAAGACCAGAGGCAGCCAGGCGCTCTGGGGAATGGCCCAGGGCGGCCCATGAGTCTGGCCTGCAGAAAGGTGAATTCTGCTCACCACCCCGACAGGTCTGGCTGAGGCAGAGTGTGCAGGCCTACAGGGCAGAGTAGTTTCCTTTTCAGGCACTGGACAACATGAGGCCTCTCTAGAAATGGGGCATCCTGGATATGCACATTCCATTCTCTGTCTGTCTGCTATAAGGGACAAGCAGGCTTCATGCAGGAAGCCACACGTCTGACCCGAGTGGGGCACAGAGGCTGGCTCTGTGATCTCAGCAGTGTGCTGGTGTTCTCTGCCTCAGTCCCTCCACCTCAGATTGAGGGAATGACAGTGGCCTCTGCCTTTATCAGGCTTGCTCGTTCCAGGTGCTGCTTTGAGTACGAGTCAATCCTCACAGCAACCCTATGACGGTCCTCATTTCGTAGATGGGGAAACTGAGGCAAAGAGATGGTAAGGAATTGGTGAGGCCACAAAGCTTGAGAGTGCAAGGGCTGGGATCAATCCAGGGAGTCAGCTCAGAGCCCACTGATGATACCATAGTCTCTCCGAGCTGAGATGCCGTGGACTGGCTACACGTCCCAGGTTCCCAGCTCCAGAGGTGGTAAACGTGCTTGTGGCGTGCATGTTAGAGTCTGTGACACACAGGTGCTCACTGTGATTGTAGCTCACTGAGGAGCTTCTCCATCAATGGTGCATGCTCATTGCTACTGCAGTTGCTGAGATTGTATCACCCTGCTCAGAAACCGGAGATGCTTTGTCCACTCCCCAGCTGTGCTTGGCCATCATCTGGCTTTCACCTTCCTCCATGTGCGTTCCTCCCCACAGCTCATCCTAGGCTCCCCTCTAACTGTGACTCGCTCCTCCAGGCAGCCAGAGTCTCCACCATCCCTGGGTTTTCCTGGCCCTGTCTGAGCTCTGTGGACTTGCATAGAGTTTTCACAAGTGGTGGCTTCCAACCCAACACTACATTGCATGTTTCCTGTATCCTCCCCCAACTCCCAAAGGTACCCAGAGCCATGCTGAGCCCTTCATGGGGTTTTAGACATGAGGAAGATGGTGGTGATGGTGGTGAAGATGGTGATGATGATAGTGATAGCAATGACAATGGTGGTGGTAGATGGTGATGGTGACAATAGTGGTGATGGTGATAACGGTGAGGGTGGTGATGGTGATGATGGTAATAATGGTGATGGTGGTAATGGTAGTGATGATGATTGTGACATCATGGTAGATGGTGATGTGATGATGGACATGGTGATAGTGATGTGATGATGGCGATGATGGTGATGGTGGTGATGGTGGTGATGATGGAGATGATGGTGGTGATGGTGGTGATGATGGTGATGGTAGTGATGATGGCGATGGTGGTGATGGTAGTGATGATGGAGATGGTGGTGATGGTGGTGATGGTAGTGATGATGGAGATGGTGGTGATGGTAGTGATGGTAGTGATGATGGCGATGGTGGTGATGGTAGTCATGATGGCGATGGTGGTGATGGTAGTGATTATGGAGATGGTGGTGATGGTAGTGATGATGGCGATGGTGGTAATGGTAGTGATGATGGAGATGGTAGTGATGATGGAGATGGTGGTGATGGTAGTGATGATGGAGATGGTGGTGATGATGGAGATGATGGTGATGGTGGTGATGGTGGTGATGATGGAGATGATGGTGATGGTGGTGATGATAGTGATGATGGAGATGGTGGTGATGATGGAGATGATGGTGATGATGGAGATGGTGGTGATGGTAGTGATGATAGTGATGGTGGTGTAGTGATGATGGAGATGATGATGGTGACAGTGATGATGATGATGGCAGATGGTGATGATGGTGATGTGATGATACAAATAATGGGGATGGGGATGATGGTGGTGGGGTGATGGTGATGATGATGGTGATAATGATGGTGATGATTTCATAAGGAGTTAAGGCTGCATTGTTTCCATCTCTCTTGTGCCAGCCTAGGTCCTCAGTGCTTCCTCTGCCCCCAGGACTCCAGTTACACCATGTGTAGGCTCCAGCTATGCCATTTGCCAGAGACCCAGTGGTAAGAGTCAGGTGGTAGGGTTCACATTTGGACTAGTACCTGCTGTGTGATCTTGGGTGTATTACTCACCCTCTCTGTGCCTTACTCCCTCACCTGTAGATTGGGGTTAATGTTGCCATCTGTCATTTTGTGGCACAGGAGGATGAAGTTAATTCACATCACAGTGTCCCTTACTTGCTTCATAGTGTGGCATCACTATGCCCCGAAGTCCTGTTAAAATGCAGCTTCCTGGGCCTGCCCCACTGTTCCTGACCCAGTGGTCTGGCTGGAGCCTGATCACATGTGTTTCTTACCAATTTCCAGACGATGCTGGTGCTGCGGGCTGGGGCACCCCACTCTGGTGAGGAGGCCGTTGTGATCCATTTTAGAAAGTGCTGCTTCCCATGCCAGCTGTCTGAGGCCCTGCTTTCCCTGGCCTCTCTTGCAAATATCCTGCACTCAGAGCTTGGAATATCTCTGTGGGACTCACTTGGGTGCCAGCTTCAGACTGGGGCGAGGCTCAGGGGCAAGGGGCAGCCACCACTGTCCTCACGGAGGCCGGGGCTGCACACCCAGCAGGTGCAGTGTGAGAAGGTCTAGAAGGCTAGATGTCCAGGGGCTGGGGGCACCAGGAGTGGCGGGCATGAGGAGGAGGCTTCCTAGGCAAGATCCAGTGAGTGGGTGTCTGTCAGAGATAGACAGACAGACAGGGCAGGGGCGAGGGGGAGAAATGAAGAATGGAGAGGGAGGGGAAGAGGAAGGCCCAGCGAGCAGCCTGTGAGAGGACTGGAGAGGAAGGCCTGTGGGTCCGAGAGGGCTAAGTGCATCCAGGTTCCCCCAGCAGGTTCCAGTGGATTTAGTTCTGTGCCTGTCTACAAAGACGGAGGTTGAGAAAGTGGTGCTGCCGTCTGCACACACAGGTCTGGGATTGCATCTCCAGCTATTTATTAACGAGCTAGTAATTCTTCTCGGTGGAAACCATTGTCCTCCTATTTGCTCTTGGCTCAGGTTTACAAGTTCACAGGGCTGGTGGAGGAGTGGGCAGTGAGGGTCCCCTGTGCCCGGGTCTGGGGGCCGCACGTCCACCTTGATGAGCATCTGCCTTCCGGGTTGTCAGTGTGATAAGCCGCAGCAGGCAGAGACCCAACCTGGGGCCTCTGGCTCCACAGCCAGCCTGGCTGCCTTGTGGGGTGGGGGCTGAGGGAAGGGAGCACCATGTGCACATTCCTGGGTAGAATCCTGGGAGGAGAAGATTTTTGAAAACACCTCTGGATTCTCACCTTCCTCCAAATACAGCTATGTCTTAACAATTCAAAACATCCAGGAATCTCCCCATTTCACAGATGGGAATATTGAGGCACAGAAGTACCCACTGGTCCAAGGCATGCTTGTAAATGCCCACCAGATACTATTGGATCTCCATTCAGTGGGATCATGCAATCTGTTAGACTCCCTCCCCTCCCTCTGCACTCAGCCCCTCTCTACCAGAGTTGTTCAAGAGGCCCATGGATATCTTCCTTGGACAGCCGGGCCCACAGGCAGCCTTAGAGAGTGGATCCCAAGCCACTGCCTTCTGCCCTTTGTGCTCGTAAGACATCATGGTAAGGGGGAAAAGACAGAGCAGCAAAGCCCCGCCTGCAGCTGGAGTCCGCCTCTTGAAAGGGCTTCTCCAAGGATCTGACGGCGGCCCCTCTGATCCAACCAGCGTCTGCTGTCGGTGTGACAGCAGCCTTTCCGGGCACCAAAGGCACAGTGTCGTTAGCATGATTGCGTCCAGAACCAGGAGCTGTGAAACGCTCCAAGTCCATAAATCATGGTAAACAAGGACGTAACCTTGGTTCTTTCTGCACCATCAATACATTACCTAATTCAATCATAAAATGGAAGAGCGATTCCATTTGTATAATTCTGTATGAAAAATCAGCAGATCTTTGCATTTTAAATGCTGCCTGCATAGCTTCCCTACGGGGATGAGCACAGCCTCCCTTTGATGGAACAAGTGCCAAGCAGAAAGGATATAAACAAGCTCCCTGTGTCACTACCTTCCCTAGGACGCTTATTTAGGGGGTCCTTTAATGCCTCGCTGCGATGGTTTATTTGCAAATGGTCTGCAAGCTGCTAACAATTTGTATTTCACAATTTGTTGGAGCCTGGCGGCAGCCTCAACCCCACAGAATAACACTGACAGATCACCCAGCTCCGTGTCTCGGCTTCTAGCTGCTGCTGGCAGGAGCTCCTTCCTGGGACTGGGGACCAAGAGCCACTCCAGGATCGCTGCCCCAGGCCCAGGCAGCAGATTGACAAGCTTCGTGGAGCCAGCTCCCTGCAGCATCCTAGTGTGTACCGTGGGGTCCTCCTGTCACCTCCTTGGTACATACCCCACCATGGAGGCAGGTGTATCTGTGGCCCAAGATCAGATGAGCCATCTGGTCATCCTGAGACTGCAGGGCTGAGGGTCTGTTTACTAGGTCATTGCAGCCCTTTGCCAGGGTTGGGGATGGCAGGAAATTTCAGGTGATAGTGAGAGGGGCATGGGCAGCTACTGAATGCACATCAGACTTGAAAGGACCCCCTTTCTTGGGGGATCACCTCCTGTCTTCTCTGGCAGCCTTGTTGGAGGGCTTGTTCTTCCCCTCCGGGGTCATCCCTACGTCTTTCACCTGCCCCAGGCAGGAGGGCATTGACAGTAGGGAGGTGCTGAATGGTTAGAGTGACTTGGCCTCATCCTGACCCCATCCTTGATTCCTGTAGGGTGTCCCCTAGTCAGGGACTCCATGCTTAGTGATCACAACTGTGTTAGATTCCAGCGGTGCCCAAACAGGTTGCCCCCAATGGGGAGGCTTAAAACAACCGTAGCTGCCTGGCTCAGTGGCTCACGCCTGTAATCCTAGCACTCAGGGAGGCTGAGGCGGGTGTATTGCTTGAGCTCAGGAGTTCAAGACCAGCCTGAGCCAGAGTGAGACCCCATCTCTAAAAAATTAGCTGGTGGGCACCTGTACTCTCAGCTACCTGGGAGGCTGAGGCAAGAGGATTGCTTGATCCCAAGAGTTTGAGGTTGCTGTGATGCCACGGCACTCTACCAAGGGCAACCAGAGTGAGACTCTATCAAAAACAAACAAACACACACACACACACCACAGAAGCTCATTCTCTCCTGGCCTGGCTGCTGGAGTTTAAAATGAAGGTGGACAGAGCTGGACCTCATCCTAGGCCCTTCCACTGATTACCTGGCCTTCCTTCGCTCCAGCTGGAGCTGGGTTCAAGTTTTCTTTCTTCCCTAAAGCTCGGCAGCTGAGTCCTCTAATTTCTTGGTGCTCCCAGAATAACACCCCACACTCCCAGGTCTTTGCCTCAATCAGCAAATCAAATGATAAACCTCAGTCTTTGTGGATAAGTCACAGTCCTCCTGTGCTGAGGAGCAGATAAGCCCACGCCAGGCCTCCCTGGAGCCTTTCTTAGCTGGAGGCCTGAGTTGGGAATTTATTTTCTCACTGCTATTGTGCTGATCTCAACATGCTGGAATAGAAAAGGAGAGCAGCTTCCATGCTCCTGTGAGAGTCTGTTTGCTAGGTCATTGCAGCCCTTTGCCTGGAGGTCCTTTCTGGCTTTCTGCAATATTTGAGCTGCTCTTTCTGGCCGCTAAAGGGACGCCCACTGTTGGCTCTGGGGCAAGGGTGAGGTGGGCCCACCATCCTGTCCCTTCCAGTCTGCAGAAGCCACAGTCCTCCATGGTATGGCCTTGGCCCTCTGGGTCCTCTGACTCTCTGCCTTGTATTAGCCCTGCTTTTAGGGTGTCAGCCTGTGAGGAAAAGGGAGGTCCCCACTTCTGCAGAGGGGTCAGAGCAGATGGAATGTGCCAGCTGTGGCCAGTACCCTTTCTACCCACTCTCTGCCCGAACTGACTGGGGCTCCCACAGTCCGCTGCTGAGCACAGCCAATCCCCTGTGAGGACAAGCCTCCCCAGAATGATGGAGATGGAACCAGGAGCATTTTGGGGAGCCTTGGCCCATCTCTCATGACTATCTGCTGCCTCATTGGATACTCTGAGACACTTTCCATCAGCTGAATCTGCCACTGGCCCAGCATGAGGTCCACCCTGGTTGGGGGAGCTGAGGGTCCTGGGGGGTCATCTTGGGCCTCAAACCCCTGGGATCTGGTAGAGAAGGCAAAGGTCAAATGCCACAGAGGAGGCAGAGGGTGTTCAGAGTTCCAGGGGATCACAGTGGACATCTCTGCCCGCTGGGAGCTGTGGCTTCTTCAGGAAAACATAACATCTGGAACACGACGGCACTGGCCACCTCTGTGACCTGCTGAACTGAGCTGCGAGACACGGGATGTGGGGACCAGGGCGTGTGCTCCATCCTGGGTCTTACCCCAGAGTGCAGGGGCTCATTCATTCCCTCATTCATTTGTTCATTCATTTGTTTGCTCTTTCGTCCAGTGGGCATCTGTATGTGGCGTGCTGCAGATGCTGAGACCTGAGCCTCGGCGGGGACCACAGCACAGCCCACATGGTTCAGGGAGAAGCTGCAGTGCCAAATGGCAGCTGATGAGTGTCTGTGCCCCGCGAGAACCTTCCTCTGGGTCCCAGCTTGTCCTGGGGTAATAGGATGGCCCCCTGAGGATGTGTGCCTGGGCGTAAGGGTGGAGGAGAAATTGGACAAGGCTCTACAGGTGGCCAGGCGAGGCAGGGGCCTTGGGAGCTCCCCATAGTCTCAGGAGTGGGGATGCCAGGTTAGGAGGTGGGTGGCATGTGGCCAGCACTTTCCCGAGGCATGGAGTGTGGCTGTGTACTCACAGAGGTGGAGTGTGGCTGTGTACTCCACAGTGTGGCTCTGTCCTCTGACCTTGTACTCCACTGGCTGGTGACACCTGGGCTGTGCCAGCCCACCCAGACATTCTGGGCACTTATGGTCACAGACTAATCTGTCTGCCCACCTGAGGGCAGTTCTGGAATAAGGATCCAGCACAGAGCAGGCTGTGAATGTGTGTCAGCACATGGGCTGCGCCATTGTGTTCCAGATGTTATATTTTCCTGAAGAAGCCACAGCTCCCAGCGGGCAGCGACTTCCACTCTGATCCCCTGGAACTCTAAACACCCTCTACCTCCTCTGGTGGCATTTGACCTTTGCCTTCTCTATCGGATCCCAGGGGGTTGAGGCCCAAGATGACCCCCCAGGACTCTCATGCTGCCCTAACCAGGGTTGACCTCACACTGGGCTAGTGGCAGGGGAGGGTGGGACCAAAGGACAGGGGAGGGTGGAGGGGGAGAGAGAGAGAAGAGAGATTCTTGGTGAAATGCATCCCACGAGAAACTTACTAAACATCCTGATCGACATTCCTCATGGTCTTATGTAGTGGAAACACACAAGGTATAGCTTCTCACTTAAAAACAAACAAGCGATTAACTTGAAAACAATTCTGGAAAAGAAAAGGATCCTTATTGTTTTCCTTGCTGTGGAGATTACCTGCACACTAGAATCATCGTTATCAACTCACGAAGTTCCCTCAGTACATCGGTCCCCTTCTACAGATGGGGAAACTGAGGCCCAGAGGCACCTGGTGAGCTGTGCAGCCCTGGCCCCTCAGAGAGGCATCCTGTCAGTGCCACTGATGGGAACAAAGGCTCTCATGCAGGTGCCCAGGCCCCGGAGTCTGGGTGTCACATCTGCAGGTGGGAGGGGCCCTGGCAGGACACCTGCACTCTCCACTGACTGTTCCTGAGCTCTTGTGGAGGGAGCGGGCCGTCCAGAACAGTCTCTAACAGTAAAGATGGGGAGGGAGAAACACACCGACATCCTTGCCCCAAAAGAGGTTTCAGACACAATTACCAATAAATCAGAGCGACGCGCCTGGTATGAATTCAGCTGATTAAGGCGGTTAAATTGTTTCTCCCTTGCCAAAGGGTTGCCCGATTAACAACTGAACAAGCAATTTGTTGCACCTAAAATATCTATTTTCTGATTTATTGGCGAGGAGAGTGGAGCCTCGCACAGCCCACCTGCGAGCTGCAGAGGGCTAGAACACAGGGCCCTGGAAAGTAGGAGGTAGGTGGTGTCCCCGGCAGGACTGCCACCCACCAGAGGGGTATAAGGCCCTCTGTGCCAGTGGCCTGGGGGATGGGCACCTGGCACTCCCTCTTCCACTCTGGGCTGGCAGTGGCGGCAGGTGAAGCTGGGATGGGGTGGAGAATGGGAATGGGACCTGGAAGACTCAGGCTTGGTTCAGCTCCTCAGGTAAGGTTGTCTGGGCAGGTCACTGGGTTTGAAGAAGGTTCCCTCAACCCAAAACATGGATTGAGGGCTGACAGCTGCATCCAGCATGAGCAGGAAGTGAGTGCACTTCCCCAGCTGCAGAGTGCTCAGCAGGACAGCTGCGCTCACAGTGAGCTCCTGAAAAGACCCCAGAGAGGCTGTGAAAGCCCGGCTGGTGCGGAGCAGCCCTGTCACCTGGTACGCACCTGCTGCGGGCAAGTGAGCTGGAGGAGACAGGTTGGGAGGAGGTGTGCCCTTCCCCTTTCCTTCCAATGAGGAAAGGGGTCCCTGTCCCTCAGCCAGGCTGCCTGTCCTGGGGCAGTGTCCAGATTTCTTTGTTGCCCCAAGTTGTGACTTACAGCCTTCCTTGGTCCTGGCATGTGTCAGAGCTTGGTACACGCCCGACTGACTGATGGACGCATTTCCCCCACTCTGACAGAGGGAGACAAGGTGGAGCCCTTCCTGGTGGAGCCCTTCCTGCAGGAGCAGAGTTAAGAGCGTGACTGCACCACTGCCCAGGGCTGGGAGAAGCTCCCCACGTCCCTTACAAGGTCCAAGGGATGCACCCAGTGTGACGGGGGGTTCTGAGGCACAGGGGCTCTGTAGCTACTTCATTGTCCCAGGGACCCCTCCCTCAGCAGGGCCGTACATACCTCCGATCACCCAGTGCTCTTGGGTGCTGAGGTGGGTCTGCAGTGCCGACCTCTGAGGTGTCAGGAACCTTCCGAGCTACAGTGACTTGTGTGACCTCTTGTTTAAATATGAGAGTCCTGGGGACAGCCACTGGTAGACCCCAGAGCTACATCTTCTCTCCCTCATGGAACCACAACCAGGAGCTATCCCTGGTGGAGCTGGCTGTGGCACAGGGGAGGGTCACCAGGGCCACTTTCTCTCTCCCCTGTCCCCCTCTGAGCCTGGCGGCTGTGGACCATCATGCTCGTCCCGGAGAAACTCAGCTCTGCCCTCTCAGTGGACATATGCTGGTCCTGGTCCTGGATATAGGTGGGCATTATTTCATTGACTCCTCATCAGAATTCCAGGAAACAGGCACATTGTGCCCATTTTACAGATGGGGACACTGAGAGCTTGAACAGCCGCCCCAGGCTTCACAGTCTGGCCACAGGGAGCTACGAAACTTTCCTGTTTTCTCAGCACACAAGGTCCTGGTGTTAGCTCGACATTGTGGCTCAAGGTAGTCACCAAAGTATTTGAGCAAGTAAGTTTTAGCAAGAAAAGAAAGTTTATTGACGGCAAGCTGGGCCCTGTCCTAATGACTTCAGGCGCCCTGGAAAACATGGTTTGGGGTTTTGTACATGACTTTGAGGAGTATCACCTGCTTCTTGGAAGTCCCCCAGGGTCTTAGTTCACTCTGTTCTCAAAACAACCCACCTGCAAGGTCTTCATTAGCCCCATTCCTGTAACAGCCCAGGTTGGCCTTACCCAGACCAATCTAAAGTAGCCCAGCTGTGTCATCATCCACCCTGCTCGTAGCCAGCTGACTGTCCAGCCCTGGGACCAGCTCTGGTGGAAGAAAAGCCTCCACTGGGCCACTGATTCTTGAGGAGGGCGTGTCTTTGCTTATGTCCACATGAGCAGGGACCTGGGGGCTACAGTCTGTTCTCCCGCAGCCCAGACTGTTGGTCTGCACTGGGCCCTTGGCCAGGGTCTGGCTCCTGCGTCTCCTGTGCTGGACTTTGCTTTGCAGAGGGCCAGGCATATCTGTCACAGCACTAGCCTGAAGCTGGGCCTTGAGGCCTGAGGCCTGGGACTGGGGGAGCCTGAAGGCAAGGGTCACCTCGGTGGAGGCCGTGGTGTGACTCCCAGTGAGGAGTGGCTGTGCTCCTGGACGTGCACTACACCCCAGGCCAGACCCCACTCCTGTGTGGGAATGTACGCCTGGGCCCTCGAGCGTCCAGCTGCCTTAGCCCAGTCCTCCCTATCCTGATCTCTAGGACCAGGCCGGCTGGAGCTGGGCTGAGGTCAGGTGGGGCCTGCTGCCCATGTCCTCTGAGTCACCTCTGGGCAGCACAGTCCTCACCAGCTGTGGACAAGCCTCCCTGCACTGCCGGCAAACAGCAGGGCAGTGCTTGTAGGGGGATAGGCACCTCTGGCCACTTGCCACCTGCTGGCCTGGGAGGGCTGGGTCCACAACACATGGCAGGGGACTGATGTGCCTGGAGGTAGCTCTGGACAGGTACAGGGGGTCTGGCTCGATGTATAAACCCAGACGCCGGCGGAGGAGCCCAGTTAACTGCAGCCCAGGAGACCAGGCAGAAAGATGGATGTGTCCTCGGGTGGCATGGGCTGAAACAGAACCTCGGGGAGACAGGAGGCTGACTCTGCGGTCTGATGCCGCCTCTGGAGAAGACAGTGAGCCATGGTTCTCCATTCTTTAGTTCCGGGGGGCTCACCCGTGACCTCACTGCCATTTGTTTCTGGGGGGAGAACTTTCTAAATGATCATCACCTTAAACCCTCTCTTGAGCTCCCCTTAGACCAGCAGGTGACCGGTAGCAGCTCCTGGCAACAACCAGCTGCACCCTACATGTGTATTCTGGGTGCAGGTGGGACGGGGCAACCCTGCTGGGAAGGAGCTCAGGCTGCCCGGGGAGCAGCTCTTCTCTGAGTCGCAGCTGCTGCCTGGATGCTCCAGAGCTTCCTGGAAATGCGATTAGCATCCCAGACATTCCAGCAAGAATTCTTGTGACACCTCCTTCCCAGGAGCAGCTCAGGAGCTGATGATCTCATCAGGAGAGTGAGAAATTGCAGCCCCAGGGAGCTCCCGCCCCTGGGCCACAGCTCTGCCTTTGCTCCCCTGGGAAGAAACTCCCCAGCCCACAGCATCTTGTCCCCATGCCAGCCACCAGCCAGCTTCATGCCAAGCTGTGTGTGCCCTGGACACTCCAGTCGGACACCCAGGAGACAGCACGTGCCTAAGGGAGGTGGCCAGGGTGGGGGGCCTGCACAGCTGGGCCCTGGAGGGGACCTCAGGAGGACTGAGAAGGGTGCAGCTGGGGACCAGTGCATGCACATGTGTACATTCGTGTCTCCACGTGTGATGTGTGTACATCCATGCGTGTGTCTCCACGTGTGATGTGTTCTTGTAGCTGGAGACGAGATGGACCCACCACCAATGTGCCATGTGGGGCCGTCCAGCTTGTCCCCCCCATGGTCGCCTTTGTTCTCTGTCCCCCACTGTGGACTTGGGGGACCCAGGGACATGCTGCCCTGAGAGGCCCTGGGCACTGTGCTCATCCTGAGGAGGCCTGGGCTCCCTGCAGAGGCCTCGTCTGCACTCAGGCGTAAAGGACAGGTGTGGAGAAGGCTGGCTGAGGACTTCAGGGCTGTCTCCCCATGGGTGGGTGAGGACAGGCCCACCATCTCCCTCCAGCCCTCCCAGAAATCTGATGATGTCAGACTCAGAGGGACCTTCTAGGTCAACAGCCCTGTCCCCACTCACAGAGGGCTGCGGGACCCCTCGCTTGTCACCTGTTCTCTGTGTGATTATCAGACTCACCAGCCCCTCTGGTTCCTTCAGTGTCTTAGACGCTCATGCCTGGCCATGGCGTGGCCCATGGACTCCAGAGTCCATCCCTCTCACCCCTGTGTGCCCCTGAGAAGTGCAGTGTTTTAGCCTCATTGAGCTTCTCTGGGCAGTTACCCCAGGAAGGAAGCTCTCCACACCCGTTTGTCCTCGGGGCTGGTCTGAGGGCATCTCTGGAGGTCAGGGGAGCTTCCTGGGCAGGTTTGCAGAGAGCTCAGGTGTCTCCATCCCTGGATGCTGCCCTGTACCCGTCCCTGGCATTGTGGGGGTGGGCACAGCTGCTGTGGGCAGAGTCTGGAACCACCTTCTCCTTCCTAAGGAATGTGGCTGGGTGTCCCGTCACCCGCACATCCACCCGCACCAGTGACAGGTCTGGGCCAGGCCTGTGGTCACTGGGTGCCGTGTGGTGCTGGGCCCCCCGCTGGACCCCCCTACCCGCGCCCTGACATTTTCCTTGCCCATCTCCACTGCCTCCCGCACCCTTGCCCCCTTCCGTTCTTTTTTTGTCTCTGCAAATCCTGGAAACCCACGGAACAGCCACGCAGGTGTTCCGAGAGGCCTCTCCATCCTCCTTGGTTGGCTTAAAAAGGGCCTGGCGTGCTCACAGAGTTTCGTAAATACCAACACAACAATCACAGCAAAACCAAAATAGATGTTTCCTGTGAAGACAGAGGGACCGCAGTGAGTGCCTGGGAAGCCGGCGGTAACCTGACATTTGTTTCTCTCCGTCCCCTATCTGGGACAATGAGCTCTATCGCTGCCACCCGGAAGCCGTGGCGGTGAGACAGGGACGTGCTCGTGGAGGGACGCGTATTGGCCGATGTGTGAGGGGCCGTGCTGGGACGCGGCCTTCTAGGACGAGCTTCTCCCTCCAGTTGAATATCCACCTCTCTAAGCGTCAGCCTCTCTCGCCTGTGTTTCTAAGAGACTTCCTTCCAGAGAAAGGCGCAGCTACTATTTTTGTGTTTTTCCTTCTTCTGTAAGAAAGTAGGGAGTAAATGCCAGCTCCTCTCTGAGGGTTGCCGTGAGAACGGCCTGCTACAGTAGCTGCGCATGCCCAGCACCGTCCACGTGGGGCTTATTTTAGCTGCCTGCTGCCTTTGCTCTCCACGCGCTGTCCCCTCCAGCGTGGCAGCCCATCCTTAAATGCGCATCGTGCCATGGCTCTCAGGCCTCTGTGTGATGGTGGGGAGCTTTCCCCTGGTGCCTTCCTGGACTGGCTGCCCTGGCAGAGGGCCTTCGAGCTCCTGAAGGGGCCACGTCACGTGGCATCAGGGCTGCTGCGTGTAGCACTTGAGTGTCCGTTACTGTCAAAGGGTGGCCTGTCCCTGGGCCTCCCTGTGTGCTCCCCCATCCCTCCACCCTAATCTGTGTCTACTGCTAGCAACACACATGAAGTGGGATTAAACCAGTCTGAGTGAGGAGCCTGCTGATGCCCAGCCTCGCACCCAGAGGCCCTGTGGAGGGGTCTGTGTGGGGCCTGGGTCTCAGTGATCTGTCCACCTTCTTGCCACCCACCCCCTTCTCAGGTGACGCCTGGATGCACAGGGTCCACCTGTCTCTTCCAGGCCCTCTGTGTTTTCTTGATCCCAGCCGACAGATAGGGCCTGAGGGTCCAGTCAGTCCCTCCTTTGCCACATCTTCTGCTTAGAGGGACAGACTCTGAATGTGGGCCAGAGCTGGGGCCTATCTGGGACCTCTGTCCCTACCTCCAGGGGAAGTGTCAGAGGCAGCCCCTGTACCAGGATGGCAGGCCGGCAGGAGAGCTGGGGAAGCCGCCCACCAGCTGTTGCTCCGGGTGCCATCCTGTGAGAGCACAGACATCCTGTGGGCTGTGGGAGGGATGGCACTTGACCTTAGGGACTGGAGGGCCCTGGTGGGCAGCTGCTTCAGGAGAGCCTGCCCCCTACCCAGTCCTGTGGGATTGCACTGGGATCCCAGCCACAGCAGGGGGGCTCAGCTGGAGACAGAACTCTGGGCTCCCCACTCCCAGGGCTGAGAACGTTGCCGCCCCTGTCCTGCCCACCCACTGCTTGTCACCACTTCACTCCTCCGGAATGCTTGCGGGCATGTTGCCCAGGCAACCAGAACGCCAGCGCTGTTGCTACCCTTCAGTCTCCTCCAAGTACCTGTGAAGGCTGTGAAGCGCCAGCCCTGGTCGAAGTTGCCACAGACTCCTGCATCAGGGCTCCGGGAAAGGGTGGGCCCCTGGGCTTGCCTGACAGCAGGAGTGGAGAAGAGGGTCCTGGGTGACCCTGTGAGTGCTCGCAAGGAGCCAGGCATAAGGCATGCCCCTTGCAGTCCCCAGAACACCCCTACCCTGTGAGTGCCTGTGTTCACACAGTTTTACAGTTGGGGAAACTGAGGCACAGAGTAGCGAGGGGAGTGTCTGCACCATAGGGTTCACCAAAATCCCTGCCCTCTGGCACCAACCTAGGATGGTGACAAATCAAATTTATTTCCAGACTTTGCTAAATATACTGTGGGTTGACAAAATGATCCCCACAAGAAAACCTGAGGGCCCTGAATGGCCCACAGCACCCCAGGATGCCCATGTGAGGACCTTCTGTAAGAAGGTGTGAAGTGACTTGCTGGGGCTGCTGTGCCTCCGAGTGCCACATGGTTGGAGGCAGCTCTGGGGGTGCAGTGCCCGCCATACCCAACGCACCCCAGCTCCAGAAATTTTTGTTTTGAGCTAGTGTTTCTAATATATCCCTGGTCCCAGAGGTGTAAGACTGTTAGGGCCTCGTTCTTGAGCATGGAGGTCTTAGCTTTTCCTAGTCCCAGGCTCAGGATCCAGATCTGTGGCCAGCTCGCTGTATCTGGGCCGGGCCGCTCTGCACGTGGGTTTGCATTTTGGAGGTTTTGAGGGTGGGATCCCTGCTTACTAATCTGTAGCCTGCAGGATTCTGACCTGCAAATCACCAGGACGCTCTTGGAAAGGGGTGGCCCATTGCTTTTCCAGCAGGGTTGACCAGGGAACCCATCTGTGAGACTTCTTAACCTGAGGGTCCCAAGCACTGTGGAGTTAAGGGATGCATTTTGGAATGGCTGGACCAGACTGAGGTGACTCCAGCAGGGGCATCCTGTGACTCCCAGGGACACCAGCTGAGGGGAGTGGGATGTCACGGCAAGTGCTCCCTCCCTGCAGGGGTCATGGAGCAGGGACAAGGCACTTTGGCTGGTGAGAGGCACTTTCGCTTGTGTCCCCCTCACGTCCTGGGATGATCCCAGGACCATCCCAGGACCACCCCAGGCTCCCAGCCCCCTCCTGGAACTGGGGGAAGCTTCCTGGGCAGTGATCTCAGAGCAGAGGTCAGCCCTGCCATTCTGGGAAGGGGACAGGAAGCAACCTGGGCTCCTGGGCAGATGCCCTGCTCTGGGGGAGGAGTAGCCAGACTCTGAGGAAGTGGGACTCTGAACGTCCTACGGTTCTGGAGGTTTCTGTCCAGCCCACCTGAGTCATCTTGGTCCTGCTGCCTCTCTGTGAGTCAGATGTCACATGCGTGTCTGCCGTGCATGGCCTTGTAGGCAACCTGGAACTCCTGTCCTGAAAGGGAGGGACGTTTTCGATCATACTAAATCAAGAGGTAGAATTCAGAGTAGCCCTGACGTGACGTCACCAGGACATCAGGCTGGGAATGCCGTTAACGCAAGTCTCAGTGCAAGGTGTTGTGATAAGGGAAATCGCGCAGCGAGGGTTTTCCAGAGGCAGGTGGGTGTTCCTTCCTGAGTCAAGACTGGGGGCCGAGCCTGGGTGACGGCCGTGTCCCCTGGGTAGGAGAGGGTGGGTCTCTGCCCTGACACCTGCAGGACGCCTTCTTGGTGTTGATCCCAGGTGATGGGTGAGCTGGCTCCTGCCTGGGGAGCAGGGTCTTTTGGGGAGAGAAAGGGTCACAATGGGTCTTCTGTGGGACGCGGTGTTCTCTCTCAAGGGCAGAAGTGCCCCGGAACTTGGAGCAAAGTGGGATCAGAGGAGAATTGGGGGTTATTAGCTCATTTCCACACCCGGCACTGAGATTGTCCTCCCTAACTAAGGTCACGTTTGTTGTCTTGGTGGGATGCGACATTTTATCAGGTGGAGGTCAGGATGGTGAGGAAGGGGCCTGATGTGCTTGATTCACCCCAAGTCAGTGTCGGGTGGCTGCCAGCATGCCCATGGAAGGCTGGATACCAGCTCCGTGGGACTCCATGTCTGTGCCCCTTGGTCTCTTGTCTTTGCAAAGAGTGGAGTGTGCTGCCTCATTTCAGGTGGAGCTGGGCTGGACTGGCTGGGCACAGATCTCCAGGGAGCCCAGGCTTCTGCCTGTGAGGATGAGCCTGCAGCCTCGGGCCCTTCTAGGGTGGGCAGGGGACTCAGGCCTCCCCCCACCCCCACCCCCAGCTCCCTGTGTGTTTCCCAAAGCCCAGGAGTATTTGAAAATTGAAGGTAGGTTTTGAGGGAAGGAAAAATAGTGCCCTTATTCCCATCGGCCTCCTGACACTAGCCCATCCATCTCACCTTCCTTCTCTGGCTGTCAAACGGGGTGTTTTGAAGAGTTAGAAACGGGGTTCCCCCTCCCATGAGGGTACTTTGTGCTGAGTGATCTGCTCCTGAAGATGAATGCCTGGAAAGGGGGAAGGACGCCCTATACCATGAGGACACCCAGCCAGCAGCCTCCCCCAGCTGACCAACGTCACATTGACAGCGATGAGTTGTGTTGAGTACAGGCGCCCTGGGCCCAGGGTGCTGAGAAGGGTATGTCCCCTCTGGGGTTTTCCTCCAAAATACATAAGCCCAGTCTCATCATGAGAAAAACATCAGACATATCCCCAAAGTGGAGTGTCCATTGCCTGGTCAGAACCCTCAAGGACAGTCTGGGAAATGGTCACAGCTAGAGGAGCCTCAGTAGACATGAGGACCAGGTGTCTTGTGTCCAGGACAGCATCCTGGCCCTGAAGAAGGGTGTTAAGTGAACGCAAAGGGAATCCCAGTGAATTGTGTAGTGTCATGAGGCGTGACAGTGATACCTTGTCTGTGTCAGGCCTACCCAGGTGAGGTGAGATTTGGGGAAACTGGGAAAAGTGTACCCAGAACTTCTGAGCTCTCTGGCAGTTTGGGGGTAAATCTTAAGCTATTCTACAGTGCAGTTGATTGATGCACACCAACAGAAGTGGGATGGGAGTCACGAAACATCTGGACACAGGGTCGAGGAGGGCTGGGGGTGGCAAACTCAGCAGAGACTTCCCCTGGGGACCCTGAGACCCCAGTGAGGTGACATCCACCTCGGGGCCAGGGGACTTCCACAAAAAAAGATGGACTTACAAAAAGCCAACTGCACAGCTGTGTCCTAGAACAAGCCTGCTTCCTTGGAATGATTTCTAGCTGTGCTGTGTGAATTATTGATCACAGAAGCACAGGTTTCCTTAGACAGGGAGGAGGGGACCTCAGGCCCACCTGCTCTCACTGGCTCATACAGATGATGGGAAGCTTGAAGAGTTTGAAGAGAGGGAATTGCAAAGCCTGTGCACAGCTCACACCTCTGTGGCAGCATCGTCCCCAGGGCCCCAGGGCCGAGGACTGACGGGACCAGGAGCAGGAGTGGTCCCTGAGTTGCACCATCCAGGGCTCAGCCCCTCCTGCTTCTCACTGTCCCTGTGTCCCAGCGAGGCAGACGCCACCGCACACTCCCAGCTCGGGGAAGGTGCAACTTTGGGTAGAAGAGACGTCTTTGTTCCCTTAATTGACAGTGATTTTCTTCTGTGAAGAAAATATACAGAAGGTAGCGAATTGAATCTCAATTCACTGAATGTTATTAAATTGTTCTTGGGGGAAAAAAAAAGATTTCAATAAAAATTTAAACGGAAGAGAAGCAAGAAAGCTGCAAACTGAAAAGTAAAGTGAGAAGGAGCAGGAGGGCCCTGTTTGGAAGCTGTTGGTTTGGGGGTGGCTGAGGGAGTTTCTTCCTCTCACGGTTCCAGGCTGGAGGCCACCCCACGGGAGCCGTCTCTGGCCTGTCCTCATAGGCCATGGACAAGAGTCACCAGGTGCTCAGACGAGACCTGGGCATTGTTCCCAGTGAGACCCGGTGAGGATGGAGTGGATGCACCTGCAGCTCGGAGGGGGTGGCTCTGCCTTCCTGTGTCTGCCAGGACCAGGGTGCAGGATTAGGGCGTCATGCCGTGCACCCCAGGACCAGGATGCAGGATTAGGGCGTCATGCCGTGCACTCCAGGACCAGGATGCAGGATTAGGGCATCATGCCGTGCACCCCACACGCCCTTGCACCTATCCCCTTCCCCGGCATGTTCCTTTTTTAAAAATTGAGATACATTTTACATTCCTTAAAATTAACCTCTGCAAAGTGCAGATTGGTGGGGTTGAGTGTGCTCACTGGGTTGTGCAGACAGTACAACTCCTGTGAAGAGACTCCACGGCCTCCAGGCAGCTCCCTGTGACCCTAGAACCCTCCCGCAGCCCCTGGAAGCCACTCGTCCTCCTACTCTGGGTGTCTCATGGAAATGGGATCAGACAGAACCCAGCCTGAAGCACCAGCTGCTGCTGCTCCCCGATGCTCTCGAGGCCCCCCGCAGCACGGAGCAGCCCTTTTCTTTTTGAGGATAAATGGTCTTTCCTCGTATGTTGCACACATCTCCTCGGTCCCTTCATCAGCTCAGAAGCACTTGGCTGTTCCTCTTTGGGCAAGTCACACACAGGTTTTGTGCAGACGGACGTTTACACCTAAGAGCAGGATGACCCTGTGTTCAACCTTCTGAGGAACTGTCAAACGTCTTCTGTTCTGCCTCCCCACCCAAAGTGCGCCAGACCCATCTCATGCATCCTCGCCGACACATGGCATTGTGTGTGTTTTTGTTCATAGCTCTCCTTGTGTGTGTGACGCAGGCAGCATGTTCGGGGGCCTGAAGATACCCCAGAGTTTTGGGGGATCTAGAGCCCTCCCCATGGCCTGGCCTGCTGGTGTGTGTAACACAAGTCCTGATGGCACATGTTGTCTTGTGGGGGGGATGGGGGTCACCTGCCATCTGGGAATGGCTCACGGTGCCACAGACGCCTCCCTGGGGTGACCTCTTACTCCTGAGATGACGACAGGCCTGGGGACCCTAGCCTTGTGCTGAACAGAGCCAGCAAGGAGAATTCAGAGCTGGCCCCAAGGGTGAGGTGAGAGGTCCTTGGCTGCTACTCATGGGGTCCTTGGAGATGTAGCCAAATCCTCCCTGTGCCAAGAAGTAGCCTCTCACCAAGAAGTCCCCAAGCACGTCTCAGGACCACGGAGGTCAGGTGGTACACACAGGCTGGCTAAGACCCTGTGGCCGGCCACAGACTACTTCCCAGCCTCCCCATGACAGGGGCTCTCTCTGCCCCCACCCAGGCCATGCTGGCTGGTGGGGGAGGGGGGCGCTGATCTCCTTTCTGCCCTCTTTGTTTCCTTCTCTGAACAAATTAATCACTTTAAAAAGAAGAAAGTGGACTTGAAGAGGAAACAAAGCAACTTCTCCTGCTCTCTTGCAATTGGTCGGGTTTTCTACATAACAGCTGGGTGTCTCAGAAATGAGGGGGTTTCCATAGTAACCAATTACAGCCATGATTGGTGAAAAATCACATGAATATCCTGTGTGTGAAGTTATGCTGGGGAGGTAGGCGCAGGCTTAGGTGCTGTGATTTTAATTTCCTGGGGCAATATTTCTCCAAGTGCTGAGGGCAGGAGGTTGGCTTGTCCTGGCTTTTGATTTACTCTGCCGGGTAGAGCGGGGTGGGGGCCTGGTGGGACCTGGTGGGGCCTGGAGGAGCCTAGTGGGGACTGCTGGGGCCTGGTGGCACCTGGTTATACCTCGTGGGACTTGCTGGGGCCTGGTGGTACCTGGTGGGACTTTTCTGGGGCCTGGTGAGACGTGGTGGGACCTGGCAGGGCCTAGAGGGGACTGCTGGGGCCTCGTGGTACCTGCTGAGGCTTGCTGGGGTCTGGAGAGGCCCTGCATCTTGTCTGGGAAGCATCTCTTTCCCTGGGGCCAGCCTTCTGCCCAGGTGTGCAGGAAGAGGGAGAAGCAGAGTCTCTCACCGGGTCCCTGCAGCACACCTTGGTGTGTGGGGAGCTTCACACTGACCTAACTTCCTCCACGTAGGGACCATGGCCCTGCTGCGCACCCTGAGCTCGGCTGCTTGTGTGGAGAAATCGCGCACCGGCAGAGGCACTGCGGATGCACCAGCATGATGAGCAGTTCCGAATTTCTGCAGCAAAGCACTTTCATTCTGACTAAAGAACTAGGGCCTTTTTATTTGCAGATTGGTCCTTTTTGGTAATTAGTGCTCATTAACAAGAGTTTCTCTCTCAGTGTCCTGAGACCAAGGGACCATCTTGTTCCCAAGCATCCGTGAGAGTTGGCCCCAGACATGTGCATTTCTGGGTGTGACCATGGGAAGTGCACACTGACACACTTACACAGAGACTCTCATACGGGGACCTACACGCCCACAGATACCCTGATACACATGGACACACAGCTGCATTCATTGACCGGCGCTGGACATACTCCCACCTGCCCCGTGTACACCAGACACACAGGCACAGTGGGGCTGCTCACAGACTGCCTCTCACACTCACAGTCACATGTACACACTGGTATACCCTGGCACACCCACCTGCACACGTCAGCTCACACACACACTGACACGCGCACGCAGGCTTGTGCACATTCCATTCACACACGATGACACACACCCACTGGTTCACTCCTTTTTACAGTCGCATGATGCATTATAGAGAAAAACCACCCAACTTGCTTTCCGGGCCTGGTTTGAGCAGCTTTGCAGGCTGGCGGCTCTGCACACTCAGCACCCTCCTCACCCATCATAGTCATTAAAGTTTTTGGATTCATTTTAACTTTCAGACGTGAGGTTGGTGATGCAAACTGACTTTGAGTGACACCGATAATCAGGCCTCAATTATCTGAGCTGGGGGAAATGGGAACGTGGGCCGCGTCTTCCCAGCCCTCCCACGTGGCTCCCGCTGTGCTCCAGGTTCTCACATGACAGAGCAGTGCCCGCTTGTCTGGGGATGACGCCAGGCCCAGGGACAGTGTAGCCCCGTGGGACTGGGGTAGCTTTGTGCCCCCTCGACCCCGCTGTGCATGCCACCCTGCCGTGAATACTGCCCCCACCTCCCTCCCCAGTCCTGCTGGGCTTGCTCCTTCTCCAGCCTTCCCAGGAGGTGGCAGAGGGGGCTTCAGAGAGAACCTGCCCAGAAGGTACACGGGGAAAACACAATCATCACCAGAACAAACACTTGGGCAACTTTGGCATCTGTAAACTTTTAGCTTACCCAGAGCAGAGCTCATTTCCCCAGAGGAGGCTAGAAATAAGTAGTTTCCCCACATATAGCATTTAAAGCCACATGTCTGCTTTGGCACCCGTGCACTCAGCCGGTGGCCAGGGGGAGGAACGCTGGCAGTGTTTGTGCCATGAATCTGTGTAGGACAGGAGTAGGTGCCCAGGAGGTGCCCCCAGCTGGTGCCCCAGGCGTCATCTGACAGGTTGACTCACACAGAGGGTCTGAGGCCTCTGTCCCAGACCTCAGGAGAGTGGACATGGAGAAAAGTGCCTGGCCCTGGGCTTGGCACTGAAGGCCAGGTCTGAGCCTGCCGTCATCACTAGAGAGCTCCTGGGGCCTGCACTGTATTAGGAGGGGGGACAGGCAGGTGTCCTAAAGTCATGTTGTCAAAGCTAGCCCTGGGGGCTTGTGAGACTCAGTGTCCATCCCATGGAATGGGCCGCTGGGTCACCAACCAGCTCTGTGTGGGGCCTGTTCCCTGGCACTGGATGCCAGCCCCCTCCCCCCTACACACACACACACACACACACACACACACACACACACACACACACACGGCCTCCAGATGCTGATGGGAAAGCTGCACGTGAGTCAGCCCACAGGAGCAGCGGGGGTGGGTGTGTGGTTCCCCTTTTACAGCCAGCTGGAGCTCTTTCTGCCAGTGTCCTTGGGCCTGGGGTTGGGCGGGGGTGGGAGGAGGATGTCCTGGGCCTGGCCCCACCTCCCTCTGATCATCTTCTCTCCTCCCTGCAGCTCCATGTCCACCCCCTGGCCGGGCTGCGCCCTCAGAAGCCACGCTTGGATACTTATAGCCATGTTTCAGCTTGCAGTGGATCTGCCCACCTGTGAGTCCCTGGGCCCCGGCCCCGAGTTCCGGCTCCTGCCACGCCCATCGCCTCGGCCGCCCCGGTTGTGGAGTTTTAAAAGTGGACAGCCAGCACGGGCCCCGGTCCCCGTGTGGAGCCCCCGGCCGCCCCGCATGGAGTGGGTGCATGGACAGATGCAGACGGCCAGAGCCAAGTGGGCCCACAGGCCCAGGGACCAGGCAGCTGCACTCGCTCCTAAAGGGGGGCTCTCCAGGTCCCCAGCTGCAGCCAAATCCAGCCCTTCCCTTGCCTCCCCCTCCTCATCCTCGCCCTCCATGGTGACTGGCGGGGCCACGGAACAGCAGGCCTTCCTGAGGAGGGGGAGGAGGCACCTGCAGGGGGACAGCCTCAACGGCTTTGAGTTCAGAGGCGGCCGGCCCACCACAGAGGCTGAGTTCATCGCCTGGGGACCCACGGGGGATGAGGAGGGCCTGGAGTCCAACACATTTCCGGGCATTTACGGCCCCACCACGGTCTCCATCTTACAAACACGGAAGACAACCGTGGCCGCCACCACCACCACCACGGCCACCCCCACGACACTGCAGACTAAGGGGTTCACCGAGTCCCTGGACCCCCGGAAAAGGATCCCAGTCGGGGTTAGCACAACGGAGCCCTCCACCAGTCTCAGCAGCAATGGGAAAGACACCAGACCCCCACGGATGCTGGGAGAGACCTCAGGTACGGCCTCCTCTTGTCTCGTTGGAGTTTGCTTATGGCTGGGCTGGGGCCCTGGCTCAGGGGCAGTGTGAGCAGTTCCAGGGGAGACGCTGCATATGGAAACTTGGGGAGGAATGGGGGTGCCGTGTGTGCAAGAACTTGCACACGCATGTGCTGGGTGCCAGAAAATACAGATTGTTCACAGAGGGAGGGTGGATATGAGGAGGAAGGCTTTTCCTTGGTGTCTGCTTAGATTAGGATGCTGTATCCACCGTGACTCTGTTGAGGGCCAGGCGAACCCCACCAGTCACAGAGCCATCTATTCCAGAGCTGTAGAACTTCACCTCCAGGGTGGCCCAACGTGATGGCAATAAGGGGCCATGGGGTGTCTTCAGAGGGGAGAGGAGGGCCCTGCCAGCTTGACCTTGGCTCAGGATTAGCAATGGCCCTAAATATCAGGAAAGACGGAGGCCCAGTGAAGAGAGGAACTTCCCATGGTATTAACTAAAGCTTCGAAAATGACGACTCAGGAACAGAGGTCCCTTCCCTGGGGCCAGGTGATGGGGGTGTTTGAAGGATTCAGTTTTCTGCTGCTGTTACAGTTCCTTGGCTTTGAAATATCTCCTCGTGTGTGGATTTGTTTTGCTTTTTTCTCCTGTACCTTGTCCTCCAACTGTTTCAAATGGAGTAACTCCTGGGGACCTCCCAATCCCTGCTCTGGTCACCTGCACTGGTGTGGGCCAGGCTTCATGGTAGGGGAGGTGGTGAGCTCAGAGCCCCAGACCCCAGCCCTTCTCACCCACCCCACCCTCCTCTGCCTCTAACAGGTCTGATGCCCCAGGGTGACCCAGAAGTTCACGACTCAGATCTGTCTGTGCATATGCACCTCCGAGACAAACAGCAACATCTGCTAACTTTTTAAAACAGGATGCAAATTCCAGGGCATCAGCACAAAAGGGGCGGTGTGCTGTTGCCTCCTCACGGCCAGCCTGCTTTTCCTTCCCTCAGGGGTATGGACCCCAGGGACCCCACACATGTCTCTTTGGGCTGGAGGGGAAGGAGTGGAGCTGCCCTTCAGAGGTCATCTGCAGCCCAGTTGGCACAGCGTCCCTGTCCTTGTGTCCTCACTGGATGCTGTGTCCTGGCCGTGGTTCCCTCTCACCTTGGACAGGCAGGTGGTGCTGAGTAGCTGGACAGGTATCCGTGGGCTGGGCGGTTTTTGTCCTTCACAGAGTAGCTGGTGACCTACTTTCTTCCTTCACCTGGACAGTTTTTATTCTGCAGTTTTTATTCTGAGCTCCTCTTCCCTGGAGAGCAGCAACATATTTATGAAAGCACAACCTAGCTTCACGCCAACGCTGGCCGGGGGACTAGGAGCCTGGGCGTGCCTGCGCAGCCTCCCTGTAGCCTCCTTTGGGGATCTGCAGATCCTCAGGCCACAGTTCACCCTTCCCTGCCAGGCGCCTGAGAGCAGCATTCATTTTTATATCAATCAATCTGCAAGCCTTCATCCTGTGCACTCACTTAACTGTCACCTTCTCAGTGTACGTCACTTACTATATAGACATGGATGAAGACACAAGTTCCCATTTATTACAAATTACATTTGTTATTACTAAAGCTGAATGCCTGGACAGCATTATAAGACTTAGCAAATTAATTCACAGTACATTGAATGTCACTAATCCAACTCGACAGATGCTTATCTTGGAAAAGATTTATGGTTCTTCCTAATATAATCTGGTGCTAGATTAATTTGTTTAGCAAAACAAATTTAAAAGGAGGAATATGTGTGTATTTGCTTCTGATGCAAAGAAGTGTTCGTTCTAGAAAGGGATGCTGGACTGCAGGCAGGGAAGAAAGACAGCTCCTGGCGGCCCTCGTCAGGGCTGTCCGCAGTCCTCAGGCTCCAGGCCAAGGTGGAGGGAAGAGAGGAAATTATGAGAGGACCCCCTCTCACAGGCTTCATCAGAGCCTAGCTGGTGCCAGTGACAGATGTTAATTACCCAAGCAGAAGGAGTTCAAGTTAGACTCTGGGAATAACTTGTTAGTGATGTAGGAGGGCCGTTGTTCGCTTAGGCTCCAGAGGCAGCCCGTAAATCTCCTTATCCGATACTCCTAGATGGAGGAGTCAATGGATAGGAAAACTGAGCTAGGTGGAAAAGGTGGTGGGGCAGAGGTCTGGACTCCCTTGAATCCTCTTGCCTCAGCAATCATCAGATGGAACCTGGGCCCCCAACTCTTTGTGGAGTGTGACTGCTACTCACACTTTGCAGACATTTAAGGCCTCAAGTAGTCTTGAGGATCCCAGAGCTGCAGTTGGGGGAGTCATGCACAGCTGCAGTGCATAGCACCTGCCTCAAGGCTGAAGCCCCTGCTGAGAATCTGGGCTCTGCTATAGGTTGCTGTGTGACCGCAGAGGAGGAAGCTCTTCTCTCCTGCTTTCCTTTTCTTCACCAGAAAAATTGAAACTTAGAACTATTTTCCTGGAATAGTTGCTGTGAGGATTCAGTGGATCAATGCTGAGCATAAAACAATGTGTCCTTTGGAGGACCTAAGAGTCCTCCATACACAGCAGCTGTTTTATACCCAGCAAAAGTGGCTCTGAAGAAAGGCTGCCAGTCTCAAAGGCAGAACTGGCCACCAGGGGCCTGGGAGTCACTTCTGCTCAGACACACCCAGCTTCGCTCACTCACTGCTGGGGCCACCCCAGAATTTGGAACTGGAGCTTTAGGAAGTGATACAAAACATTCATTAAGTCAGTTCTGCTGTCCAAAAAGAGATCCTTGGAATTGTATTTTGGGATGTGTGGGTTTTATTTTGGGTGCTGTAGAGAAATGTTTAGAAGGGACATGTTACATTTTGCTGCTTGTCCGTAGCACAGACATTGATAGGCATGGAAAGGGCAGACGTCTGGTGATTTGGGGCACATTGAGATTTCTCTGGAACTAGTGTTACATGGAATAGCTGCTGGAGCGGTCACAGGGCCCTCCCCCAGGAATCATCCTCCAGGTGAAGTAATTGGAAAATCTCCCCAAGTTGTTGGGGAGTGGTTCAGAGTCCCACTGCCTGCCTGCACGTTCTTGGCTCCAGCTCATAAGAGCTGTGTAAACTTAGCCAACTTGCTTGTTATCTCTGTGCTTTGGAAGGAATGGTGGAGTTGACTATATCACAATGTTGTAAAGATGGAAAGGAGACTGGGTACCTGGCGTGTGGTGGTTGCTCAGTATGTGCCTGATGGTGATGGTGATGTTGGTGAAGGTGATGGTGACAGTGGATATGATGTGATGAGGTTGATGGAGATGATGACGATGATGATGATATGATGGTGATGGGGGTATAGATGGTGATGGTGATGTTGGTGAAGGTGAGGTGAAAGTGGTTATGATGTGATGAGGGTGATGGAGATGATGATGATGATGATGATATGATGGTGATGATGATGGTGCTGATGGTGGTGATGTTGGTGAAGGTGAGGTGACAGTGGTTATGATGTGATGAGGGTGATGGAGATGATGACGATGATGATGTACGATGGTGATGATGATGAGGGTGGTGATGGTGGTGATCATGGTGGTGGATTTGGTGATGATGGTATGTTCGCGATTGTGATGGTGGTTATGATGGTGATGGCGCTGAGGGTGATCCAGATGACGATGATATGATGGTGATGGTGATGAATAGTTTGGTGATGTTGGTGAAGATGATGGTGACTGGTTATGATGGTGATGGCACTGAGGGTGATCCAGATGATATGATATGATGATGGTGATGATGGTGATGGTGGTGATGGTGGATTTGGTGATGATGGTATGTTGGTGACTGTGATGGTGGTTATGATGGTGATAGTGATGATGGTGATGGAAGTGATGATGAAGATAGTGTGGTGATGGAATTAGAGTGATGGAGGTGATGATGATATCAGTGATGATGGTGTAATGATGGTGATGATGATGGTGAATTTGGTGGTGAGGGAGACCATGATTATGGTTCAGACAATTACAATAATGATGGCTTAACATTGTGCTAGTTTGCTGTCACCAACTTCGCTGCTCCAGTGAGGGGTCATTTGATGAGGTCCTGTGCCTTATGCCTGACCTCAGTGCTCTACAGAGGTATGGATGGCACTAGCCAAGAACCTCTTGGGATGGAAAATCACCTGGCACAGGTTCACGGAGGAGTTGAAATTTAGCCTCAGAGGGGAGAAGTCAGAAGGTGACCGTCAGAAGTTTTCTTGAGGTCGGGAGTGGAGGGCTCCCTATTGCGAGGCTCTGAGATCCTCCCTACTGCAAGACTGACAGCCTTCTTGTCGGTCAGATTTGAATCTGCAATCACAGAGTCTCCTTGGAGCAAAACAAAAAGTCATTGCTTGAGCTTTTTAATCTTAAAACTTATAAAGCAAATGTGGGTTCAAGATAACTGAGTTAGGTTACTGAATGTGCCCCCTGTGGGAACGCCTAGGGTGTGGGTGTATAGCACACAGAGCTTGGTAAGTGGCTCCCGAGCCTCATTTGTTTAGACCCTGCCAGCTGGCACCTGGCCCTGAGACGCCCCAGCAATCTCCCTAGCTGTGTGTTCCCATCACTCAGAAAGTGCAACACCCCCAGGAGGGGCCCTAACACCCAGCAGGTCTCCACCACCATTCAAGGCTTCTTCCCGTTCAGTCAGTCACGTATTTGACCATTCAGCAGCTCAAAGATGTGATGGCTCAGATGTCATCCAAGTCCTGCCTGGAAATTTTTACATCAGAATTCACTCATGCATTTCCAAGGCTGATTTCCAGGTTGCTCCGTCCTTGTCACCATAGGGGGAGGCCTTCGGTATCCTTTAGGTATGTCCCTCTGTGAGCACAAGGGACAAGCTGGAGTCATTTTCTCTGCACTGTGATGGTCAGCTGACCTAAGCAGTAGTGCCGGCCAGCCAACCTCAGTGGCAAGTTTCACAATGATGAAATATTTTCTAAATACCAGAATCAGAGTGGAAGGAAATTAGAAGCAGATGTAACCGGGAGAGACACGCTCCTTTCCCTCTGCTTAAAGCCGAGATGGTGGCTTAAATCCTGAGCCCCTTTTAATTAAGTTGCGGGGTGTTTGCTACCAGGGAAGTGAATGTGTCTTTAATTTAAAGATATCTGAAGCAAATGACTCATGAACTTCAAAAGTTTTGAGTGGCTTAATTGGGATAAAAGCATCAAAGAACAAATGAGAATCTGAGGCTCTGTGAAACATCCTAAGCTTTGTAGATGCTGAGACTGGCCTGTAGGGTCTTCACTGAGACTTTCTGAGCAGAGGTGCAGGCAATCCTGCCTGCTGTGGTTTTCGGTGGTGACCCGGGCCTCGCCTTTCCACAGCTCTCTGGACCCATGCACCCTTTCAGATCTCTCCCTTTATTTCTGCTGAACAAAGTTATGTTGACACCAAATGCATAAAATGACTCTGACTCATTAACGTCTAGCCTCCAATTCTGGTGATGACTCCATCGCAGTCTCCCTGTGTTTGCCTTTCCTGGGCGCCTTGCTTCCCACACTGTGCTCCGTGCCTCTCTAGCGTCCTTGTTCCCCGGGGCCCCATTATTCTTCTAAGAGCACTTTAGGGCTGGGGAAGGTTCTTCGCTTCCTCCAGAACCTTGTGTCTATCCTAAGGCACTTTTGACCTGGGATCTGCTGAGCCCAGCTTCCCAGGCTGTCTCCCTCCCAGGCCCAGGAGAGCTGCCTCTGCTGTCCTGGGAGAGTTTGCACAGGAGGAGGCTACAGTGGACACCCCCCCCACACACACACACACACAAAAACCCACCTTCTTTAAAGAGACGGTGAGGTCATAGACTATTCATGTATCAAGGAGTTTCATGAAACATGCCCCATCAAATGTATCTTCCCCAGCATCACACATTCCACGACACCAGACTGATAACAGACTTGTTTGATACGTGATGGATTGAATTTATCATTTTCATCCACTCACAGGGGAACAAGTCTGGTGTGGAGATTAAATATTAGAACACCATTTTTAGAATTTTTATTTGACTGTGTTAAGAGGACCAGTTTTAGAATTTCTGGTCCTCTTCTTGGTCAATTCTTCAATGAACCATCAACTCTGTACTTAATTTACATAAAACAAACATCATATGGGGGTGGGGGGAAAGGAGCTGGAGGTGATGGCCCCTCCCGTCTTTTCAAAGAGTTTAAAATCCTGTATGGGAAAGGGAGACAGATAAGAACATATCCTTGTGCAGGAGATTAATGACAGGTAAGGACAGGAGAGGAAATGTCACCAAGCCATCGCCTGGTCAGTCACCCGATTATTACTGTTGCAGCAAGGATTCGAGAGAGGAGGGGCTAGCACAGGTGAAAAGAACTAGGTGGGTTTCTTGAAGCCGAGTCCTGACATATCCAAGGGCATGGGAGAAATGGCAGAGGGGTGGCATGGGTGGGCAGGATCCCCCAGACTCCGTGTCCGCTGATGGAGCAGACATTGCATAAGACCACAGCTGAGGCACCTGTTCCAGCTCCGAATTGCCTAGACAACAGGCGAGCCCCATGGTCCTTCTGCCAGTAGCTGTAACAATGGCTGTGGGAGGTTTGTCCCTTTCAGGAGGACAGGGCAGTGAACCCTGAGATGTGTATACAGACAGGTTCAGGGGCTGCACAGGGCAGGTGGCCGCAGACTGGACTTTAGAGTCCTCATTTTGGGACTTCTAACCAGGATTTCTCCTGGTTGAACCCTCTTCCCACCCCCTGCCTAGGAGTGGCCTGCATTATGATGTTCAGCTTAAAAGGGTCCCAGGTGAGCAAATCTGTCAGAAGAAGCTTCTTCCTCACCTTTGGAGCAGGTGACATCCAGGCGATGCTTGAGGGCTTCTCAGCTGGTCACTTCTGTCCAGTTCTGGAGACTCAGCTGATTTCGGGGCAGATAGACACACGGTACCTTGGCCCTGTTCAGTGACTATTAGTCAGTGTGACAACCAATTGTGTCCCCCATGGTGCTGGATGCCCCCAGCCTCCTGCACATTTCTGGTCTAGTCCTAGACATCCCCAGGGGACCTTCCAACCATAAGCCCTGCCCTGTGCCCTGACAGGCATCCTGGGCACCCATAGCCTTCATGTGTGTGTCAGTGCCCTGGGGCTGTTGTAACATATCACAACAATCTAGGTGGCTGGAAACAAGGTAAATTTATTCTTTTACTGTCCTGGAGACCAGAAGTCTGGACTCCTGGTATGAGCAGGGCCATACCCCCCGTGGGACATATCTCTTTCCCCTTCTGCAGCTGCAGGCCTGCTGTGGCTTGTGGCCACATCTCTCCCGTCAGTCTTCCATCATCATGTGGCCTCCTCCCCACTTCTCTGCATTTGTCTCATAAGGACACCTGACACTGGGTTTAGGACACACCTGAGAAGCTCAGGATGACCTCATACAGAGGCCCTCAATCCTATCCACAGGTTCTGGGGCTAAAATATGGACATTCATTTTGAGGGCCCCACCTAGCCACTGCAGTCAGAAGGGCCATCGTTGTTCTGGCTGGACAGCCCTTGCTGGCGTTGGGAGGCCCAGGGTTTTCTTTTCTAAAAGATGGGCTCCTCCTCCACCCCACCCAGACCCTAGGCAAGGAGAAGGAAGGCCTGGGGTCCCAACTTCCCAGGCCCCCAAGGATAGAGCTGATTGAGGCTCGGGGGGGTGGGGGGTCTGGGGCTGTGGAAAATGGATCTTCCCTTTGTGCTCACTGCAGAGCAGGTCACATGTCACCAACAGATCAAGATGCTTGACCTTGCAGCAGCTTTGTCCCCACAGACACTGTCACTCATTTCCTAATTCATTCACTGAGCACCTACTGTATTCTGCACACAGCAGAGAATGTCAGGACACACAGGCCCCGGCCCCGGGCACCTCCCTCCAGGGCCAGTCAGGTCTTGACCATGGAAGGAGCACCGGCAGGGTGAGGTTTGTGGAGCACGTTGTCAACATAATGATGTGATGTCCCCACATGCTCAGGGGACGGGCTTGGTGTGATAGCTCCCTGGGAAATCCCTGGCTGCTTTGGGCAGATGTTGCAGGAGAGTCAGCAGGCAGTGGGCCGGACGGGAGGTGGTAACTCCTGCAGACACCAGCGCATGTGGGTGGTCTGTCTTTTGAAGGGAGCGCTGGTAGGACTTACAGAGGAACCAGATTTGGGAATGAGGGAGACAGAACCATCTAGAAGGCCTCCTGAGGTTTTGGTCTGAGCACCTCTTGCCTCTGACTGAGTTGGGAAAGCTTGGTGGCTGCAGACTGGCAAGGACAGGCAGTGGTGGCCTTTTGCGTGACACTGAAGCTGCCGCATCAGCTATGCAAAGGGGGATGTATATGGGGCTCCTTCGGCTTCTGAATCTGCAGCTTGAGGGTTGGTCCTGCTGCCCGGCATAGGGTCCTGAAGGTCATGGAGTCAGTGGAGACAAGCTGGACAGTGTGGACAGGGTGAGAGTAGGACTAAGGGCCAGTTGAGGGCACCAGGGAGAGGTGCCAGAAGGGGATAGGAGGGCTGCATGAAAGCCTGAAGGAGAAAGCCCATTGGGGTTGTGTCCCCACCTCGGAGTTCTTGGGAGCAGGGAGAGGAGGTCACTTTGTCAGTTTACATGGGACCAGAGCCTTGGTAAGACAGTGTGCTGCAGGGTGGATGGAAGGAGGTGGGAGGTGGGGGTGGGCTGGGGACATGGTGTATGACCCCAATACTTTGAGGGCCTTTGCTCTGTAGGGTCTGGGGAGAAGGAACCTGCAGGCAGAGAGCGCTGGGGAGGGTGAGCATTTGGACTGCTGTGTCTCATTTGGCCATGTTTGTTAGCGAGTGAGCATTAGGGCATGTCTGCCTGCCAGTAAGAGTGATCCAGCAGAGCATGGGAGGGCGGGGGGCGGGATGTTGTAGAAACCGAGTCCTTGAGAAGAGGAGACGTGGCCCTGGCACCTGCGCGGCCAGTGCGGCAAGTGGAGCTTGTTGTAGAACGGGCAGGAGTCCTCCCTGGGCAGCCTGGCTGCGGGAGTCTGTCTTGCCCTAGGGCAGTGCCTGCCCTCTTCACTGGGAGACTCCATAGTAGCTGGAGAGACAGTGCTTGTGAGTGACACAGATGAGGCCCCACCTGGCTGAGCAGCCTTCCTGGGCAGGGTGGGCAGGGAGCTCACAGCCATGGGTACCCACGTGGGAATTGTCTGAGCATGGGGCTGATGGGTCTGGCTCTGGGGTTTGGGGGTACAGTTGGGCAAGGGTGGCATGGGGGGGTGAGGGCAAGGGGTGATGCACCTGAACAAGGTCTGGCTGGAGAGGGCGGGGTGGCCAGGGGAGGCCAGAGCCTTTTATGGGGGCTAGCATGTGTGGAGGTCTTCTGGGGGAGGGATGCTGGTGTGGGAAGAGCAGAGGAGCAGGTGGGCCGGGGCTGACAGGGAGTCAGCTGCCCCCTTATGTTCCAGAGGAGCTGTCAGAGGATGACTGAGCGTCCCTGATATGCAAGCTTCTGTCCCCTTGTGTCCTCTCCAGTCTTGGCAACATCCCCAGCCCCACCTGTTGTCCCTTACCTGGTCACAAGCTCAGGCTTCTCACCTGGTCATGGAAGGGGTCAGTGGAATCGTCACATGCACCTGGGATCCTGTCCCCTCAGCTGCCTTGGTCAAAGCCAGTCATGGGGAAACCAGCTGGTGTCCAGGTGCTGTTTGCTGCCTTGGGTCAGGCACAAAGGGTCTTCCTCCTCTTTCTCCTGTGGTTCTAGGCCTTACCAGAACTTCCTCCCTTTCATGGTCTCTTGGGCCCCATGCCTAGGACTGACCCTGCCCCTGGCAGACAGGTAGACCTCAGTAGGGAATGGAGGGGACTGTTGCTCAGTCTTGGAGGCCCAGACATTATGAGGAATGCACCATATGTTGCCCTGCATGGGGTACGGGTGACGTGGTGGTGGTGGGGAACATTCAGGGTGTGTGGACTCCAGACCCAGCAGGGAACATACGCCTTCAAACAGCAGCCAGTGGCCAGAGCCTGTCCTCAGTAAGATGGCAAGAGCCCCCTGGCCAGTGAGACTTTCACATGGACAGAGATTACACAGGGCTATGTCCTCAAGGACTTGGGAGACGCTGAGCCTCACACAGCTAACAAGACACCAGGCCGGTGACAGTCTCAGCTTCCTGTGACAGCTCAGCAGGTGTTGAGGTCCTGTTAGTGCCTCCAGGCCATTGTAAGGAAAGGTCCCCAGCCAGGCTCAGCCACATAGGCTGCCACTTAATGGGGACTGAACTTCCATGGGGTCGATGCCCCGAGCTGGGAGCAAGGGGAAGTGGGGAGGCCTCACGTTCCCAAGATCTCATGGCGATCCCTGCCCCACCGTCCTCCTGCCTGGGTCTCCAGTAATCAGTTTTTCCCATGAGCAGTTTAGCCCGAGGGCCTCTCCTGGCCTTTCACCATCTTTAGGGGCATTTTAAATCCCCTTCTGTCCCCTGGGCGGAGAGGCAGTTGACAGGCTCCAGAGCCTGGCAGCTGGGAAGGAAGGAGGGAGAGGAGTCCGTCCCCCTGGGTCCCTCGGGAGTGTCCCATGCTCCTGCCTCACTTCCACTCTCTGCCTTCGGAAGCCCCCACGGCTGGCCCCCAGGTGGCTGGTCTCCAACTCCTGTCAGTTACAACGCCTGGCGTCATATTGTAAGAAATGCTTAGATGTCTGGACTGCCAGTACCAATAATAGCAATTGTCACCTGCGTGCTTGGCACTTTCCAGGGGTATCCCTCAGCCTGGAAATTCTTGAGGGGCACCAACTAGACTCCCCCTCCCAGATCCTACACCTGCCCTGCCCTTGCTCCCAGCACCATGCCTGGCCCACAGCCAGCTCTGCACCCATTTTCTGAACGGTTTATAAAAAGGCAATTTCTGAGCTTAGAGAGAACTACAGGGAATGGGTTCCTAGGCGGTGAAATGTCATGCGAATCTCTAGATCTTTAGGTGAAAGGAAAAGGATCCAGGATGATAAGAGTCTGCTCTGTCACGAGTGCTGACACCCAGGCTGTGCAGGCTGTTCTCCCGTGAGCCTCCTCCACTCTGGACATAAAGCAGAGTGGTCCGCCCAGAGCCCACGCTCCACTCTGGACTTCCCGTAATTGCTTCCAGAGCGAGCTGGTGCAGCTCCCAGTGCCCCATAGGCCCAAGGGAGTGGGAGTGCTGGGGCCAGCCCTCGGCCAGGCTCAGGAGGCTGTGCAGACTGCACCCTGCCGTAGGGACCTTGACCCGGACAGGGAGAAGTCTTCTGTCTGTGATGTCCTGGGACCTCCTGCCCAGAAGGCAAGAAAGAGTCACCAGTGAAGCTGGGCCTGCACCAACCTCCCTGAGAGAAGGGAGGGACAGACAGCTGGGTGTGCTGAGGGGAGATGAGTGGAGCTGGGGAACTCTCAGGTCCTCAGTGAGGAAGCCCATGGCTTCTTTCACGCCTTCAGGGGTGCCCTGTGCTGCTCCCTGACCTGTGCACTGTGGATACAGGTCCCTAGTCCTTGACGGTGGCCTGGGTGCTGGGCAGATGCTGAGGTGGCCCCAAGACGCCCACCTGGGAGCTCACGCATCTGTGAAATCTCCCACCTAGAGTACAGGTGGGGCCATGCCCTGCCCCCAGCCTGAAGGGCAGGACAGGTGATAGAACGGTCCTGTTTGTCTGAGTTATTTAAGACTTTGTCCTGCTGCCCTGAGGATCTGTGTGGCAGGAGCTGCCGGCCTGGAGGAGCTAGGACAGCCCCTCTAAGGAGCCAAGCCTGCAGCCCTCCAGCCAGAGGGAAGTGCATTAGCCCATCTTCCAGGATACGCTTGGAAGCAGGCCCTGCCCACAGAGAGCTTCCAGATGACTGCACAGCAGTTCAAAACAGGGGTCCTTGTCCCCTGCACACCTTATGGGACCCTGAACAGAGGACCCAGCTAGGCCACAGCTAGACTGCTGACCTGCAAAGACTGAGATCCCACACAGGCAGTGAGGGGAACATGACCTGAAACGTGAGGGTTTGGCACGTGAATGCATAGACACACGTCAACAGGGGCCCAGGTGAGGGGTCCAGGTGTGGCCGCCCTTAGCTGGCTGGTGATGCTGCCTTGTCAGCTCACAGAGGAGTACCGGGCCCCTCATGGACCCTGGCTGGGCACCAGGCCCTTCTCAGGGCACTTGGGGTGGTTTCCTTTGACCTCCTCCTCCTGTGGGGCTAACTGCATGGCCCTCATCCCCATCCTAGGGGGTCAGAGTGATGCTTACACATGATGGAGCACCCCCACGTATTCTCCACGGCCACACGGCCACAGGGTGGGGGTGTTGCAGGAAAAATAGTGAATTAAAAAAGACAGACATTTACACCAACAATATAGAGAAAGGACCTCCTAATCGCCAGTCCCAGCAGCACCCCTTCCCAGCACCTGCCCTAACCCTGAGCAGGGCTGTGAGCGGCTGTTACGTCCTGCGTTTGCTGTCACCCTGGGACCTGGCCTGTCCGTGGGGTGAGCTGTGGGTTGGGGTCAGTCCCTCAATCCCGCAGTGCTCTCAGAGGAGAGGCAGGAGGCTGGACCCCTGGGCACAGCTGCAGAGCCTCCCTCTGCATGGAAAGGACATTTTGCATGTTGCTAGAAACTTCTGTCTTGGGCTGCAGATAGCAGGGCCTCACCTCCTCAGACAATAGCCGTATTGGCTTTGTCTGGTGGCCAAGTGTCCGTTCCACCTTGGGCCCGGGACCCCTCTGGCTCCGACTGGCCACGCTACCCGGTGGCTCTCTGTCACCAAGCCCCCACCGGAGCCATTGTCCTGTTTCCCCAGACAGGTGACCTCTTGGGGTGTCCAACCAGTCCTCACCCCTCCCAAGGACCCCACGTCTGTCCATCTCCCAACTAGCCCCTGGGGCGCTGTGGGTCCTACAGATCCCAAGGATGTTGCTCCTTCCCACCCTGGCTGGCTCAGAGCTGATTCTTCTGATACATCCTGGGGAAAAAAATCATTGAAATGAATTATACATCAACACCAAGAGATGGATCATTAATTAATAAACTCAGCCATCGCCACTTCCCACACCATAAACGGCAGCTACAGTGAATGAATAAGCAGGCCGGCCTCGTGGCCCCTTCTTGTGGTCAGCACAGGTCAGTGTGAGGGAGATGCAGGCGGGAGTGCCTGTGGGCGGCCCTCCTCGCCCCCTCGTGCTGACTGGGGCTGCAGCCAGCCTTGGGGCCAAGAGCCACTGCCCTGCAGGCTCCCATGCGTGGCCCCTTCCTGACAAGCTGTGTTTTTCTGTCCCTGGGCTCACAGCTGAACCTACGGGACGACCATCTTGAGCCCCCCAGTGTTCAACTTAGTGCCAGGTAATCATCAAAGCACATGGGCTGAGGTGTGGGCAGGGCTAGCTCCTTCTGCAGCTGGAGGGAGGGTCTTCTCAGTGTCTCTAGCCTTCAGGACTGCAGGTCTTCCTGGGCTTTTGGACGCTGTCTCTTTCCTGTGTCGCCACATCTGTGGGTGTCTGTGCCCAAAGGACACTCACTGTATTGGGTTAGGGCCCCACCCTTATGATTTCATTTATCCTGATTGCCTCTGTAAAGACCCTATTTCCAAATAAGGTGCCATTCACAAGTGCTGGTTCAGACTTCCACGTCTTTGGGGGGGACAGAGTTCAGTGCATAAAACTACCCTCCCAGCTTGGCATGGTGACTGACACCTGTAATCCCAGTTCTCGGGGAGACCAAGACATGAGGATTGCTTGAGCCCAGGAGTTTAAGACTAGTCTGAGTAATAGTGAGACCCTGTCTATGCTAAAAATAGAAAAAACTAGCCAGACATGGGGCATGTACCTCAGGAGACTGAGGCAGGGTGGATTGCTTGGGCCCAGGAGTTTGAGGTTCCTGCGAGCTGTGGACACCGCTGTGTTCTAGTGAAGGTGACTGAGCAAAGCCTTGTCTCAAATAAATAAATAAATAAATCCTCCCTTTTTCACCCCATTGCTAAGCAAAATATAGCCCCTCTCAGAGCTATGATTCCCCCACACCAAATAGCTGCAGGAAAGCAAAGCTTGGAGGAGCAAGTGAGAGGTTCGCAGAGGGCAGGAGGCTCCACAGTGGAGATGGACAGTGCCTGTGATCCTGGCAGATTCTACACTTAGAAACGAGGAACTTTCCGGAGCAGTCCTTGACTGCAAGTGGATTATTTAGCATCCTGTTGGAGGAGGCGATGGGAGCAGACACGCTGTTGCTGCCTTTGCAGCAGAGGTATCTCATAAACGTACACTCGATTGTTAACTTTGGCTTTGGGGAAAAAATAGCGCAGGAGACACGGGGATGGAATTCCAGGCAGAGCGGCTCAGCGCAGCTGTTTCAGAAGCTGGGATTCATCCGCAGCTCACCCAGCCGGGGGCCTGGAGAAGCTGGTGCTGGAAAATCGCCCACCTTCCTCTCGATCTCTCTCAGTTTTACAAATTTTCAAGAAAAGCAGAAACACGCACCACTGCTTCCGCTGAACTTCTCATCGGTGCCGACTGGTTCTTGGAAGACGTGCAGTGTCTTCTGTTAACTTGGGTGTTGGGGGCCACGGTGGGGCTGCCCCCCGTACACCTGGCAAAGCCTCTGAGGCTGCCTTTCAGGCCAGAGGCCCAAGGAAAGGACATATGGGCCCTAGGAGGAAAACACCGTGTCTGTCCTTCAGTGCTGAGCCATACCTGCTTGACCAAGGTAGCCACGTGTCCCTCCCCAACACAGGGACGCAGGAAGAGCAGACCCTGCCCTCCCCACACCTGGTGTTCACACATTCTCATCCCCTACCGGGCTGGATCAAACTCTGCCTGCAGACTTCCTTTCTTCCTAATCTTGAAATAAGTTGCTGCTCCCTGGGGTACCTCCTCTTCAGCCACTCACACGCTCAACTCTCGAGCTGAGAAGGAGACGGCAGATGCTTTCACCACAAGAACATTCAGTGTTCTCTGTTTTGTTTTTGTTCTTTGAAACTGACATTTGCTCAGACTCCTACAAGATGTTGTTGTCACTGGGCGGAGCCATAGCGCCTCTCAGCCCCAAAGAAGGGCTGAGATGTCACGCCTGATACGTGGGTAGGCAGAGGGGTCTGGGGGAAGAATGCCAATCCCATCCTGTCAGGGCTCCTAAAACATCCAGAGGAGGAGGGGGAAGCAGGTGGTTTTAGGGCCTGTGGCCCCAGAGCTTAGCTGGTAATGTGCAGGGGCACCCACAGAGCCAGCCAGTCCTAAAGCAGGGTGCTTTCTGAGGGAGCTCTGGGAGAGCCCCAGGCTCCCAGCGGCTTCAGACAAGGACTGGGGATACCCACAGCAAAGAGAATGGTCAGACCATGCTTGGCTCCTCCCCTCCCCTTCCCCTGGTTTCTGAGGTGCTCAGGTGGGTCTGAGAGGCTGGGGGCGCCACCAGCACTCATCAGACAGGGGTCTGGGGGTGCCAGCAGCTCTCCTCCCACACAGCCATTCCCTGAGTCCCCCCCCAACCCATGACAGCCCGAGGGACAGAGTGGGAAGGGCGTGACCTGCCCCTCCCACATGGTGGCTGCAAGCCTCCTAGAGGAGATGCTGTGGGATGAGCTCTCGGCAGGGGCGAGTCTGAGAAGGGAGCGGCCAGTGGCTCTGACATGGTGGTTCTGGGGACCCTGACCCCATTATCCACATGACACCTTTCACTGCTGGGCTGTTGTTTGGGACCCCCCGGGCAAAGTTGCACCTGTGTGGGGTCACTGCAGAGGGGCACTGCAGAGCTCTCTTCCCAGATTACCCTGCCATTCAGCCCTCAGTCCTCCTCCCCTGCATAGCCCCAGGCTGCTCCCTGAGCCCCAGGACCCAGGAAACAATTTATGACTTCGCTTGGGCTCCTCAGAGAGGCCCTCAGAGTAGGTATCCTGCCTGCTCACTGCCAGTAAGAGTGTCCCCAGTCTTGGGGCCACATTGCACACCCAAGGCCACTGGGGGGCAGCTTAGCAGGAGCACAGGAGTGAGGGGAAGGGGAGCCCTCAGCCCTCCTTTGAAACCCAGTCCTGCATGCTGGTGGCCCCTGTGTAATGTGGCGGCCCTGCCCTCCAGGCCAGGCTAGAACTCCTGGTGGGTTACAGTCAGCTCTGAGGTCTGAAGCTGTTACCTCCCTTTCCCCAAGTGTGCCCAGGACATCCTTGCAGATCCTGGACTCCAAGCTGTGGGCTCTTCTGGTCCAAATTCCCCACAGATGGATGAGAATAGGATTTCTGGACTCTTCTCTGCCCAGTGGGGATTTTCAGAATCTGTTTGCCTTGAGAAAAATTAAGAGGCTGTTAAACACTTATTTTCACCTCAAGAATCTTTGTGGGATTTCCGGCCCCCACCGCTGTGGCAGCCCCCACCCCGGTTTCCCTTCAAGTCTCAGGTTTGTGGCCGGGGAGGCGGGGGAGCCCCACTGGGTTTGGCTAAGGGATGTCACTGGTCTCTTGCAATCAATGCTCCCGCGGTCCTCCTGCACTGTCAGAGGGGACTCAGGGGAGCTCGGGTCTGTGTATGTCCAAGGCCTCAGCTGCCACCATTTCCAAATCCCGGGTCTGGAACCCAATGGCGAGAGGAGGTTACCCAGGAGGAGGAGTGAGAGAATCCCATCTGCTGTTCATTTCCTCATTCATTTCTTCCACCGGCCAAAGTATGCTGCGTGCCCAGCACTGAGCTGGGAGCTGTGGCCTCAGCGGGCAGCAGGGCAGGTTCAGGCCTGTCCTCAGGAAGCACGCCGTCCGGAGGACAACATCCAGACCCACCACTGTCTTCCTGCGCCTGAGCCCCTGTTCTGGAAGAGTAGGCATGGAGCCTGGATCCGTGGGAGCCCCAGTTGGCCTGTGCTGCGAGGATTCAGTCCATCCTGACCCGTCCCTGACATGATCTGGGAGGATCCGCCCCACTCTTCAGTTCCTTGTGGGGCAGGGGCAGGGGAAGGCCACTGTGACTTGTGCTATTTCCCAGAGACCAGAGAGAGAAATCTGGTGTTGTGATCGGCCCACACGCCGTCGTCTGTGTCAGCGCCAGAAATAGAACGAGAAGATTCTTGTTCTGATTTCTGTGCTCATAATTCCAGGGCAAGATGCCCTTATGAGATGTGGATCAAAGGAGAAGGGGCGGGGGGAGCTGAAAGGAGCGGTTCACGCAAGGTGTGCACGTCTCGGGAGCAGGGCCCTGGCCGAGGCGCCAATTAGCGGCTTTTATAAGCAATCACGTCCGAGTATTGACTTGGCTCAGCCCAGGAAAAGCGAGAGCAGTTTGCAAAAGGCCCCTTTCAATCATGACAATTAAAATCCAAATCCAGACCTGCAAATGCCCTGAGCCCGTGCTCTTGATCTAGTGGAGGAAGAAAGACACCTGCTCCAGGCGGCACCTTCTCAGATGAGAGCGACACATCTGCAGAGCCCAGGAATGCAAAGGGCTGGTCCTGTCCTGACCCCTGCCTAGTAGTGACAATTAGCGCTGTGTCCTTGCCGTGAGCCTGGATCTGAGAGCTGACGTGAATTAAATCTTGGAAGATACACAGGTGACTCATCTGGGAAGTCGGCACTCCTTGGATTCTAAATCGTGGGAGACTGAAGGCCCAGAGAGGTTGAGTGATTTGCTGAGGCCACACAGCCAGACTGGGTGGAGTCAGGATTCAAACCTGGACTCCAGGGATGCCCTGTGATGCCATTGGACTCACTGGCCTTCAATCCTCTCAACAACCTTTTAGGGAACATAGTTATTTTAAAACTTGTTTTACAAATGAGGAGAGGAAAGCATCTTCTGCTTCTGAGACCCCAGACGTGGCTTCTCCTCTTCCCCGAGTCCTCTGGCACCATCTGGCCTCTGTCCACCATCACGGATTCTAATTTTTTTTCTCAACTCGCTGGTCTGCCACCTGCTAGCGTGGTGTCTGAGCTGCCTGGGGACCCAGCTAGCCTGCAGCTCATCTTCACCTGTTTTCGCCCACATGGTCTGCACAGGTGGAGCTCTGTGTGTTTGGCGACCCCGGAGCTTTTCCCAGGGGGTCTCCCCTGGACCTAGGCAACTACCACAGGGCAGCAGTAGCAGGCACATAGCCTTACAACAGTGGTTCTCAGCCTTCCTCTTGCTGCGGCCCTTTAATACAATTGGGTCGCGACCCACAGGTTGAGAACCGCTGCCTTACAAGGTTCTCTAGCAAAGAGGCAAGAAAGGATTTGGGGTTCAAATCACTTCAGACCTGGCATCAGCGTGCCCTTCCTCCATGGAGGGGCCATGAGAGTGAAGCCTTTTGGCATTCCAGCCACGGCTGTGTGGGAGGAAGGGGGGCATGCCGGGAGACTGCCTGTTAGGAGGTGACCGGCTGGAGGCCTGGAGTTTGGACTCTGCAGGCTGAATGTGGCACCTACCAAACCTTGCAGGTGGCTCCCACTGCACTGAGCAGGCAGGTTTATTCCATTAAAGGCATTGGCCGAGGAGCTTAGGGAGACCTGGAAAGATCACAGAGACCACAGAGCAGCAGGCACAGCTGGGTCTCTGGCACAGAGGGCTCCCCTCCCAAAGTTCCCACTGCCCCGTGGGCACCTCTGCCTGGTATGATGCTCCAGCCCTTCCCTGTCCCTGTGCCCTGAAGCCCCAATCTTGTCCCAGTGCTCACCCAAGACTTAGGCCCTCAGGCTGGCACCATGTCTGCGGTTCCCTCTTCTGAGGACAGGAGATGGTATGCTGTGGGTGTCGTGTCTGGTTGGAGCTCGAGCTCCTTCGCTTTGTCACCGTGGCTGCCTGGCTCAGCACCAGGGTCTGGCTCCTCATGGCCCCGATGGTCACAGGGAGAGGTGCAGAGCTCAGGAGACCAGGTTTGGCTCTCACGTTCCTTAAGTCCGCAGACCAGCTCCACTGCTGGCCATAGGGCCAGGTCTCTTTGCCTCTGTGCCCCCATATTCCTCATCTGTTAAATGGGGGTAATAAAAATGCCTACCTTCCAGAGTTGTTAGAGCAAAAGGGTTAATGCTTATAGAGTGCTCAGACATACCTGGCCATAAAGATATCTGTGGGTACATTTAAAAACATAGTTTTCACATAACCATCACATCAATTTTTCAACAGTTCTGACATTGCCTCTCCCCAGCTCAGGAATCGTCAGTGTGGCTCCCCACCGCCCACCCATAAAAGCTCAAGCTCCCTAGCTGGGTTTCTGTGTGCTCACCTTTGTACATGGACTCCCAGGGATCCCTCACCTGCTCTGGGGTCACCTCCCCATTCCCAGGGCCTCAGCTCTACCAGCCACACCTCCCTTCAGGAAGGCTGAGATGACCCAACATACCAGAGTTGCAGGTGTGCACCGGGTAAGGGGGATTATTATTCATGTTTGCAGCGTTCAGAGCAAAGGGGATGGTCTGAGTTGGGCCCATCCTTGCCTATAGCTTATAATTACATTGGTGGACGCCCCTGGGCTGTGAAGGCTGTCACCTGAGCTCCGCTAGGTGTGTGGGGGAGACTGGGACGCCCTGCAGGCTGGCCAGCTCTGCCAAGGACCCTGGCCGGCCCTGCTCCCCAGCTGCCTCCAAGTCTCACTGTCTTCATGGAACTGGTGTGGTACTGACCACCGGACCAGTGGGAAGAGGGGGTGAGCATGTCATTTTCTCTTTATGGGGCTCTTATGAGCAAGAAGGCTGTCAGTTTCGGTATTTCCTGGAGGAGGATCTGGATGCGTGCAAATGTGAGCAGTGGGGAGGACCTCTAAAGTCAGTGGTGTCACTTCCTCAGGGCCATGCGTAGTGAGGACCAGTGTGCCAGGGTCCCAGCACCTAAGGCCTATTTTCATGGGTTTCAGCATAACTAGAGAAATGCCAGCTGCCTGAGTGTGTCTAGGGGCCACAACAGGCCGGTCACGCCCCTGGGAATGATGAACTCAGGTGGTGGTGCCCTGTAGCCCCTGGAGGTACCTGGAACTTGGTTATACAAGGACTGGGTCAACTTCAACCACGTGCAAGGGGCCTGTCTGGGGGAAACAAACTCACAGCTTTGATTTTTCCTGGTACTGACTACAGATTTCACTCATTTTAAATGTTCTTTCCTTGGTAATGTATCAGAAGACAGAGCCTGGGGCTATCCCTCGGCCACTCAACTGCCAGCCATGTCCCAGGCCCCGCTCTTCTGGGGCTGGCAGGCCAACGAGGGTGATTATCTGGAAATTCACTCAAATAAACACTAATTGCCAACTGTGGTGAGCAAACCTAGTTCAGGAGACTGTTTCCAAGAGGAATGGTGATTGGGACGTTACTATGTTCGAGGGCACTCTCTGAAAAAGGGTGATTAGGAGTTGACTGGCCAGCAGTTGAAGGGGCAGCAGTCCGGGCAGCAGTCCAGGCAGCAGGAAGGCCAGTCAGGAAGGGCTGTAGGTACAAGGTCTGAGCACACTGGCAGGTGGGCGTGATGGCAGTCAGCACAGAGAGGTGGGTGACGGTGAAGGGAGGCAGGCCTGGCAAGTTTGCAGACATGAGGAGCACCCCCTGGAGGGTTCCAGCAGCAAGCTCTGAGCTCTGTTCTCCAAGCTTCCTTCTGCCTGCTGGATTTAGGGAGAGGAAGGGGAAGGCAGTAGGAAGACCTGGAGGAGTCCTGGTCCCCAGAGACAGGAAGGAGGGAGAGTGTGGGCAGGGCCATCGGGACAGGAAGGTGAGGGAGCGTGGATCTGTCCTGTCCCAGGGAAGGAGAGGAAGACAGAGTGACAAGCAGATTTGGGGTCCCGGTTTAGGGCGCATGACGCTTGTTACTTACCCAGGCAGAGAGGGTGTATGTGTGTGGGGCACATCTTGGGCTGGGACGACACGTTCCTGAGGAGAACTCAGAAGTGGGGGAGGGAGGGCTGCCTCTTCTCCTCTCCCCCAGGGACTGTCCATGGGCCCTGGCTGGGACTGTCAGTCCCTGGAGTGAATGGAGCAGAGAACTGGCCGAGGTGCTGGACACAGTGCCTTTTCCGTGTCCTTGGCTCCTTACGTCTGTGGAGGTTTTGCAGAGCTGTCTTCACACAGGCAGCTCCCTTCTGCGGACAGCAAGGGCCCAACGACAGGCCTGGAAGCCCCCCGCCGAAGCCCAGGGTTGGAAACACAGGTGGGATGCAACCTCCACGCACACCCCCCATGTTAACCGCCAGGCTCCGTGTGGCCTTCTGAGCTTTCTGGGGAAGTAAGTCAAAAAGTTAATTTGATTTGGAACAGATTCTTAAATCAGTTCCCAGGAGGCAGGGATCAATTTGCATTTCATCTTTTCTTACTTAGTCATCTTGGCTGGTATTTCACATGAGTTGTTGGTGTTTTTCATGTTCTTGCTGCACAGAAATGCCCCTCGGAGGGCATTTTGAAAAGAAGAGGGGAGGAGGAGGCAGGTTCTGCTTTGGGGGTTTTGTTTTTGTTGTTTTGTTTTTCTGCTTTCTGTATTTGAGATTTCTGTTGCTTGGCATGGTGTGGTCAAGGAGCAGTCACCTCAGATGCTGGGTCGTGTGCTTCACTCTCTCTGCTTCTCCACCAAATAGAGTCCAAGGTTCCTTCTTGTGCCCTTGGCATCAGTGTCTGCTGAGGGGTAGGGACCCCCAGGCCCACTGGCTGTCTCCTGGGAGGGCCTCCAATGTAGCTCCCGGCTCCTGCCTCTTCTCCTCTCAAAGTCAGAAGGATTGCACAGGAGTCTGCCCCAAAGAATGAAAATCAGGCTCTCCATACCCGTGTTCACGGCAGCACCATTCGCGGCATCCAGAGGTCCCTGCAGCATGGGCGCTCACCTGTGCCTGAATGGACAAGCAAAACATGGTGTGTGCACACAGCCTTCCTGAAGGCAGCTCCGACACATGCCACGGCCTAGATGAACCTCGGGGACGTAATGCTCGGTGAAATGGGCCAGTTTCACAAGGACGAATGCTGTCTGAGTCCACTCGTATGAGGTCCCCAGGGTAGTCCAGCTCAGAGCCTGCCAGGGGCTGGGCGGGGGAGGGGAAGTTAGTGCCTTGGGGAGACAGAGCTTCAGTTTGGGGATGATGGAGGTGGCGGGGGCTGCCCAACCATAATGTACGTACTGGGTCTGGATTGTTCACTCCAAGGTGGTCAAAATGGCAAATTGGAGAGAGCCGCTGGCAGGGTGGGGTCCAGGCCTTCAACTTCAGGAGGTACAAACCAGAGAAACTCCCTGGAGGTCCTGAGGGAAAGGGGCTGTCAGATGGCATGACTGCAAAGCCTCTGGTTGAAGGCGTGGTCACCAGGCCATTGGAGGAGGACAGGAGGGCAGGGCAGGGCCGGCGGGGATTGTGCAGACAGGAAGCGGAGTGGAGGGCAGGTCTCTCACAGACACAGAAGGCCAGCTGGCAGGAGCCCGGAAGTGACTTAGAACAGCAGAAGTGTGTCCTCTCTGGTTCTGCAGGCTGAAAGTCCTGATGGGGGGTGGCGAGGGCTGCTCCCTCTGCAGGTCTGGGGAGGCTCCTTCCTGCCTCTTCCAGCTTCTGGCAGTTTCTGGAGCTTCTTGGCTTGTGGCCGTGTCCTCCCCACCCCCCAATGGCCTCTGTCTTCACACAGCATTTTTGTCTTATAAAGATGTAGCCATTGGATTTTGGGCCTGTCATATCCCAGTGTGACATGATCTCCATACATCTCTCAAGACTCTCTTCCAAATAAAGTCACATTCTGAGGTTCTGGATAGACAAGAATTTGGGGGGAGGACACTTTTCAACCCAATGAGAGGTCAGTGCAAATATGGTTTTAAAAGTGAATCCCCATAAATACATTTCCTTGCTCCCTAATTAAGAGCCCCTGGGCTCAGCAACGTTCCAGCACTGATGATTGCCCACAACGCTCGGGCCTTGGTTTCCAGAATTTTCTATTAAAGGAATCAGGACTCTTTGGATAAGTGGGTGATTCCAGGACTGACTGGGGCAGGGAAGACTCCAGGGATGTCTTGTTGCTTCAGAAGATAAGGAAGAGCTGGAGGAATGATGGACAGCTGTCAAAAGACCCAGAGGCCAGCTGGAAGGGGCTCCCGCAGGCTGGATCTCAGACAATTGCTGGTAGAAAATAAGAAATGGTGGTATAACCCATGGAATAAAGGAGTGATCCTGACTAAATAAGAAAATTCTCCTTTACAGTAGAATGCCAACTAATTAATACGTGTAGAACGAGTGATGGAATTAGAGCAGCTGAAACCATCATAGTAGTAATTAATTCAGGGAAGAAACAGCAATGAATTGTAAGGGGTGGGGCACCTGTGGTGGGGCATGGGACTTTTCATCTCCAATTATCTCCCACAAAATACTGGTTACCACAAAGTGGGGAAGTAGCTTTTCAGAGGAGGTCCAAGCCAGGGTCACATGAACCTCCTGCAGCACCTGACGTGAGTCCCTGGGTACATGGCTCTGTTTCCTGACTTCCCTCCTCAAGTTCATGACCTGATCAATCTATGAGGAGGTGTCAGTCAAATCAAAGTTGAGGGACAGTCTATAAAATGACTGGTTTGTTACTTTCAGAAGTGCCAAGGTCATGAGGTTCTAAGAAGGACTGGGAGGTCACCCCCCATGGAGCGGCTCTTGTGTGCCTGGTGGTACCTGGAGCTGATTATTTTGCCACAAAATGCAAGCTCGGGGCTACTGAGGAGAGTGGGGAGGGGTTCTGGGGAAGGATCCTTGGGCCTCTTTGTCTGGTCCCTGCCCCTTTTCTCAAAGCTTAAAGTCATTTGAAACTGCAGAGTAAACAAATTAAACAACTCCACGTAGCACCCCTGGGCTTTCTCACTTCCTCTTGCTCCCTATAGGTGCACACACACACATGTACACCCTCACACACATGCACGCCCACATGCATACTCATGCACTCACATACATGCACACCCACATACACACATTCACGCCCATACATGAACACATGCACACCCTCACATACATGTACACACACATACATGCATACCCCCACATGCTCACTCACGCCCACACACACATGCACACACATGCACACATACACACTCACGCCCATACATGCACACCCCCTCACACATACATGCACACCCACAGGCACCCCCACCCACATATGTATACACATGCATACCCACACCCACACACACATACACCCCCACACACATGCTCACTCATGCCCACACACACACACCACACCAACGCACACACATACACACATGCACACCCACAACCACCCTCGTGCACAGCAGAAAATGCCTTGGCTCCAAGCAGAGAATAGGACTCCACCCCCCAGTCAGTAAACTCAGAGCAGAACTTTCCCTTTCCTCAGAAACCCTGGTATTCAGAGGTCGTGCTCACCAAGGAATAGGTGTCATGTTGATTTCTTTTGATGACCATGTCCTATGGGGAAGATGTGTGGCAAAGATGGTGAGAATGACAAGGACACCTGAGTCCCCACTGGGCCTGATGTCCATGTCCAGTGTCCTGAGAAGGAAGACGCAGGTGCACACTGGCACATTCAGGAAGCGCCTCTCGGGTCCCCTGTCCCCAGCAGACCCTGTATGGGCCCACAGCTGCTCACAGGTGTGACCAGGATCCTGGAACTTGCCCTGTGGTGGCTTCAGTGACATTCACATCCCACCAGCAGCTTCTGTGCCAGGCTCCTGTTAAAGCTAGAACGTGTTCCCTGCGGGGGCCCCACATGCCATCTTGACTCTTTACTGTCAAGTTGTGGGAACTTGGTCGGGTCCTGAGGAAGAAGGACATCGTGTGGGGGTCACAAAAGTCAAGATCTGAGTGCCAGGCACTGCACGGATGGGGACCTTTGTGGGGGAGGGCAAGACCATGAAAGGGACAGAGAAGAGGCCGTGGGGAGCATCTCAGGGTGTAGGTGACTAGACAGCAGGGGCTGGAGATGCAGAGCAGCCCTGAACACGAGCTTCATAGGGAGGGCAGGTGTCACCTGTGCCTGCAGCCCGGCGTGACTGTCGTCCAGGTGTGTGCGGGTGTGCAGATGCATAAGCGTATGTGTCTGGGCATATGTGCTCGTTCACTCACCCAGCAGCCTGCCAGCAAGGACATGCTGGGACTGTACCAGGTGCTGACAGTCCCGTGGGTGGATGGTTTCCTAGTTTCTGTCCCCCACCTCCCCTGAGTGTATCTTTTACATTTTGACCTGAACCTGTAAGCGCTCTGTGCAGCTAGGACAGCTCTGCAAAGTGAAGGTCAGGTCTGCTCAACCCTGTCAATGATAGACTTTGCCGAGAGCTGTTCCTGACTTACCTCCCAAACCCACTGGGAAGTAACTGGCCTCCCGGCTTCAGCAATGCTCCTGTGTCAGCTCCATTTCAATGACAATTATAGGCCAGGGTGTGCCTAGACCACAGGATTGGGAGGGGTGAAGCCATGGGTGTTTGTGTTTGGGGATAGTGGTAATGGATATGAACAGGGCTGGGGGGGGGGTGTTAAAGGGGTCTCAGAAGACTGTGGGATGACACACGCTGGCCTCTGAGCACCACGGCCTCCAGGGACTTGAGTGTGGAGATCACACTGGGCTTGGAAGGTCTGAGTACGTTGTCCAGCACGGCGGAGCCAGGTCTGAGCAGAGGGGCCCCCCTGGCCCCCAGTGCTGACACCCCACTTCTTATTTGGTGTGTGCTAGCCCCTGCTGTTCTGGAGCCCTGCTTGGGAGCCTTCCACTTGCACAGTGCTCCATGATTTTTAAAGGACTCTCATGGACTTTTCATTCTGGCAGATGAGTGGGCTGAGAACGTAAGTGATTTGTCCAAGGTCAATGAATCCATCAGCGGAACATTTATTGAACTCTATTAGAGAGTGTGTTGCCGAGCACTATGGGGAGAGGCCCTGGAGAGGAAGGCGCAGCGTGGCTGCAGACACACACATGTGCACACACACCTCACACCGAGTCGTGCTCACACAGCACACGGCACCTGTGCTTGGCATGAATGCCCACATGCACACACACATGTGCCCCCATGCAGTGCCACTGTGCACACACACACGTGCCCACACACAGGCATGAACCCTGGCACACACACACACCATGGACACACAGAGACAAAGGCCAGAAGTAGGCCAAGCCCAATGGTGACATCTGCCCTGAGTGGTGTCACCATCCGGTGAGCCAAGAAAGGGGACAAAGGAGACCCTATATGAGTTGTGGGGCCTTGGACGAGAGGCTGACCTGGTGGGGTCTGGGTGCTGGGGGGATGGCTCTGGAGGGGGCCGAGAGCCCAGACCCCACCTGCTCCTCCCCACTCCGGGGCCTGTGTTGGTGGCCCCACATGGAGGAAAGGAGCCTTGGGGCAGGTCCTCTGGAGGAAAGATGAGCCACAGACACAGGGGAGGTGCCGCTGTGGAACGCCAGGAGCTAATGAGAACAGGGAGGGCCAGGGGAACACAAAGCCCAGGTGTCTGGGGTGTCCCCTCCACCACCAGTATAGCCAAAAACACACAGGGGTGCAGGGGCACGGACACCTGGTGTGCCGGGGGCTGTGGGTTTGGAGGGTGTTCTGGAAAGGGCGTGTGTTTGTGTTTGTGTCCTGAAGTGCGCATTCTTGAGTGTGTTCACATGCGTGCCTGTGTGTGCGTGTGTGTGTGTGTGTGTGTAGGTCTGTATGTGTGCCCATGTGTGAGTGAGGGTGCATGTGTGTAGGTCTGTGTGTGTGTACGTGCCTGTGCGTGTGTGTGTGTGTGTGTGTTAGGTCTGTGTCTGTGTGTGAGGGTGTGTGAGTGTGTAGGTCTGTGTCTGTGTGCCTGTGTGTGTAGGTCTGTGTGTGTGTCTGTGTGCCTGTGTGTGAGTGTGTGTGTATGTAGGTCTGTGCCTGTGTGTGATTGTGTGTGTGTAGGTCTGTGTGTGCATGTTTGTGTGTCTGTGTGGTATGTGTGTGTTTGTGTATGTTTGGTTGTGTGTTCACACATGCTAGTGTTCGTGTGCCTGTGTGTCTCTGTGTGTGTATATTAATGGGCGTGTGTCCGTCCGCATCCATGTGTCATGTGTGCATGTGCATGTGTATGTGTGAGTTTGTGCCCTTGTGTGTCAGCATGGAGTGCACACGTTCCCAGGGGGTTGATGGAGGTGTGAACACACTTCTTACCATCCAGGCAGGACGTGCCTGGCTGCCTCACTGCCCTGGAGACCTATGTGCTAAAAAAGGAACACATCGAGAGGTGACCGTGGGGCCCCGCAGCCCTCCTTGTCACTCGTATAACTCCTTTGAAAATGGTGTCCCGGCAAGAAATGAAAGGCACACAGGCAGCCACGGCCTTTGCAGCCAGAACTATCCTCCCTGCCAGGCCAGGAAGAGCGGCTCCCCCAGAGCAGGGCTGGAGCTGGGAGTGCTGGGGCAGACAGCGGCAAGGCTCAGAACTCCCCAGTGCAAGCCTTCGTCCTATATCACTGTTAGAGGACATGGCTGTCACCTCTGGAAGAATACCAGGTGGCCGGACTTGGTCTGCTTGGAGTAGAGAGAAAGGGATCTGACCTTGAGAGGGAGGAGGAGGGAAGGGGGGAGAAGGAGGGATGGGGAGGGAGTGGGGGAAGGGGGGAGGAGAGAGGGAGACAGAGGGAGACAGGGGTGGGAGGAGAGGAGGCACAGAGGAGGGAGGAGGGCGAAGGTAGGTGTTCCTGGCTCCTGCAGCACTGCTAACTGACCCAGACAGGAATGAGGTCAGCCTCTGCTGACCACCAGGGTAGGACCCGAGACTCTAATCTGTTGAGTGACCCCTTTGGAAGGTCACACAGCTGGTAGTGACCAGGCCACAACCTGAGCCAACTGGGCGGCTCCATGGCCGGTGCCTCCTGACCCTTAGTGCCTCCTGTGCCAGTGGTCACCTAGAGAGCCACCTGGATAGGTGCTTCTTCTCCAGACCACCCAAGCCCACCCCATGCCACCATCTTCCTAGACCTGGCAAGCCTTTTGTGACTGGAGAAGGACCCAGCATTGGCCACTGGACAGGCTTGTTCAGCATAGACTCTGTGCTGACTACATCCAATTCTGCTCAGTTCCAGGAAATAGCTGGTGACGACGCTGCCAGCAGGGCTACCTGGTGGTCCTGATGCAGCAGGTGCAGGGGCTTTGGGAACTTCAGCAGAGGGAGGGCGGGAAGGATAGGGAGGTGCCCAGAACCAGGGGAGATCCCTCATCACTCATCCAGTGCTCATGCCAGATCGTGTTCACCTGCCTCCAGCCAGGGCCCACAGTGTGGGCACAGCCCACCCTCCGGGCTGTGTGCATCTGTGTGCATCCCGTCTGGGTGACCCAGCCGATGTCTCTAAACAGCAGAGAGGCCTGGTGGCTAGACTGGATGATGGTATTTTGTCTAGGAGGACAGAACACAGTTGAAAACACAAGCTGAGGGAGAAAGCATCTCTGCTCCTTGCAGTGCGTTTCTACGTTGGATACACAAAGAATGGGCCACATCCTCCTGCCCACCCCACAGCCCAGTGCAGGCGACGGCCTCTTGTGGCGGGCACCCCCTGTCTGGCTGTCTGGTGATGGTGGTGCCCACAGAGAGACAGGGGTGAGTAAGTCGGACAAGGAGCTGCAGGGTGTGGGGCTCAGGTGGATGGAGGGAGCTGCATCACAGATACAGAAAGGCAAGCTGTCAAGTCACAGTCAGCTGTGATGGGAGGGACAGAAGGGAGAGAGGGAGACGGAGGAGAGAGAAGGTAAAGCCGAGGAGAAGAGGCCGGGAGAGGGGAGGAAAAGGGCATGGAAGGAGGGGAGATGCTGGTGGCTTCGCAGAGATGGAGAGATAGGAAGGAGCAGGTTTGTGTTTGCAGTTTGGAGCTGAGAAGCAGGGCAGAGGGGATGCCCAGCAGACGGGAGTGTACGGGAGGTGAGGAGTATGACAGTGCGCCTGAGGTGAGGGGTCTGGGCAGGAGCGTGTCTTGGCTGTGCAGCACCAGGAGCTGATGAGGTTGCCCAGGTAGACTGAGCCCCGTCTTCCCCAAGTCATGGAGCTGTGTGGATGGAGGGCTCCTCTGGGCACAGGGCGGGTGCTGAATGAAGGGCATTCCGTGCGTGTGTTGTGGAGTATACACTAGGTCAGCAGGAGGAGGCCCAGCCCAGCTGCCTGCCCGCATGCAGCTGAGGCCTCCTTCCTTCCCTGGCTTCTTAACACCACCATCTGCACACACCCGGGCCTGGGACCTTCTTGCTTCTCAGCCTCTCTTCTGCTACTAAGAAACAATCTCAACCTCCCACACCCATCTCTACTCCCAAGTACTGTTGCCTGAATAATTTATTCTTCCAGGGAGAATTTGCTTCTTGAAAGGCAGCTAACTATAAAACCAGGACTCAAATGGTGGTGCTACATAGGATTCAAGGCATGAGACAAAGGCAGGGTCCTCTGGGGAAGGGGATGCCTTCCTTGTAGAGCCCCCAAAACATATCCCCTTCTGCTCAGGCCTCATCACACTCCAGACTTCCTGCCACCCCTGACCTGGGGGCTCCTTGGCTGCAGACCTTTGCTCCCTTACCATGTTCCTCTCCCTGTCAATGCTATCCCTGCCTCCAAAGATGCCAGCCAGAGCTTGTCACAGAATCTTACACATCACTGCTGCTGGAAGGGCCCTTATGCACTAACCAGCCTGATTTTCAAGTTTCTTTGTAGATAAATCCTGCATCCCTGATATGTAAAACAGACTGAAGAAAGACAGCACTGAATGGCGAGAGAGCAGGTCCCCTAGGTTCCTAGGTCCCCTTGGATTCTGCTCCAGCTTTTGGAAGTTACAACCGTAAAGCTCGAGAGAACCCTGTGAGAGGCCTGGCCCTGGGTATGCAGATGAGGAAACCAGCACCTAAAAGGAAAGTGAGAGCTGCCCAAGGCTGATTGCACAGGGATTAGCAGGAATAGACTCCATTTTCTTCAAATGTATTATTCACATATAAATATGCAAATTATTCATATACATTATTTACATATAAAATGTTAGTATTTATGTATGTCCCAGCTCTGTCTTGAAATTCTCCATCTTATAATCCGTTTTCTTTAATATGTTAATCCCTATTATTTTAAAGTTGGCATCTGATCATTCCAGTATGTGTGATTCTCTGAGACTCTTTCTTTTGTCTGTCAGTTTTTTCCTCTTGGTTTTTGTTCATCTGGTCCTGTCCCTGGGTGTGCCTGGTAGTCTCTTGTTGCATGCTGGGCGTGTGTATGAAAAGCTTTAGAGATCATCCAAGGCCCTAAATCAGAGGTTGCTATACTCCCTGTGGACCAAATCCTGGCCTGTTTTCCGTGTTTGTAAAACCCAGGAGCTAAGACTAGTTTTTTACTTGTTTAAATGGTTGGGGAAAAGTGAAAAGGGTAATGCTTCGTAAGTCATGAAAACTGTTTGAAATTCCGATTCCAGCATCTGTGAGCCAAGTCTTATCGGCACAGGCAAAGGCAGGGCTGAACAGCTGCCACAGAAGCCCGGCATTCTGCCTGACCTAAGCCACCACCTGTCTGGCCCTTTGCAGAAGTTTGCTGGTTCCTGCTAGCGGCTGCTGCTTCCCACAGAGAGGAATCTCTTTGCTCTGACAAGTGGCTTGGTTGCCATCACAGGGCTGCAAAGGCAGGTTTCTACCTTTCTGGGTGGCCTATCCTCTCCGGAAGGTTTCAGAGTCTATTCAACCCCCTAGTCCATGGGTGTCTCTGGAGCTCCAAGGAGGTGACACTTTGGGGAGGAGAAGACGTGTTTTCTGTATTCCAAACTCACAGGGAACCCTCAGCTTCTCATCTCCCAGACTGAATTTAAACGTAGATTGTTTCTGCCTATTTTCCACGATAGAGGCTATTGCATGCTCTGAAAGGCCTTCTAGGAAATTGGGGTAGGAAGCTCCTGGGCCCTGAGAGCAAAGCAAAGCGCTTTCCTGTCTGTTTTCTTCTTCCAACACAAGCTGCCCTTGGGCCTCCCACCCTTAGCCCTCCCCCCTGCACTCCCCTCACTGCAGCCTGGGGCCAACCACTGGCTGGGCCTTTCTGCTCCAGACTGGCTGGAAGACCGTGGGGAGGACGCAGGCAGCCCAGCCTTGTCTGGACATGGCCCACCAGCCAGGTGTCTGTCTGGGGGGATGTGGGGACATAGTGACTCTCATCAGGCCTCTCCCTGCAGGCCACCAAGCCACGGAAGGACAGCTGGCACCTACTCCTGTCTGGTGGGAGGGGGGCTTCCGATGATGCCCAAAGGCACTGGGAATGGGTGAGGTTTCTAGGGTCTTCTGAATGCAACTGTTCACCCACTCGTTTCCCATGGGGTGGTTGTTGATGTCATAAGGACAGCAGCTATTATTGAATTTAATGATCTCTCCCCACCAGGCAGCCTTAAGGTCCTCAGGGCATCCCTTTGGGAAGCGTACAGGGCTGTCTTGTTTCCCCTTCTCACCCCAGCATGTGTTGCTGCTGCCCTGAGCTCAGAGATCTTAAGGAAACACCAGCTAACCCGTCCCTCCGAGGCTCCGTCAGCAGTGTCTGATGGAAGGCTGTGTGGTCACATGTCTCTGTGGTTTTGTTGGTGAGCTCCAGACCTTGTTCCAGGGAGATGAGGCTGGACACCACCCCCTCACTGGGCCAGACCCTACAAGTGTGACTCTGGGGATGACATTCCTTAAAGTGTGGCAAGGCAGACTTTGTTCAAGGCCATCCTGGCAGGTGTAACGACCACCACATTGAGGTTGGGTAGAGATGGGGCTAAGCTCTGAGCACAGCACAGCAAGGAGAGATTTATAGCCAGGGAGCAGGGTTGGGGATGGTGGGTGTGAATGTCTGGAGTGAGGAGGGTCCTGGCTGAAGCCACTAGCAGGGCTCTTGCTGGGGACAGAACAGACACCACCCGTGGAAGGATGGAGGAGGAGGAGGAACCCAATGAGATGGCACCAAAGGTGATCAGACGTCCGGGGCAGTGTTCTCACTCAATTGACTGAGCAGGTTCTTTGCTAAAAGTGAACTTTATAAAGATGTGCCCAGATGGGCCTCCAGGAAGGTTCAGGGGCCTGGCTTAGGTTTGGCCAGACAGAATCTTTGCCACTGATGGAGTCCAGTGCACATCAGTTAGCAAGTGTCTTTCAGCTTGGAAGTAGAAGTGGGGCTCTATTTCTCACCCTGGGGCCATAAGCCAGAAGAGGCTAGCATGGTTAGGGGCTCAGCTCTGCTAAAAGCAGCTTGGGTAGGGCAGGAGGGGTGACTGTTGTGAACATCTCCACAGAGTCACTGTCTGGAGCCCAGGACCAGCTCTCAGGGTGCCCCGGGCCATGTTTGTGATGGGCACATGGCGCGGCCAGACCTAGACCGCCTCTGACTTAAACATGAATGTGGGAGCTTGTCCATGCCAAGACTCAACCATGAGTCCCCCTGCCCAGCCTGTTTCCAAGTTGAGCTGCCTCTCCAACTCACACACCCATGGGACAGCTGTGAGCAGACCCTGAGACAGGGAGGCCCTGCCTGAACGCATGCCAGGCACTTAGGCCCTGTGGGATCAGGGTGTGGGTATCTGCTTGCTGGGGATACACCCCATGAAACATACCCTCTGAAGGAGGTTTGTCCCTGCCGGCTTCTGAGACCTTTGCTGCCCGGTCCCCAGGAGGGACTGAGCTTTGTGCACAGAAGGCCCTCATCTGATGTGAGCACACACCTTGTGCTCGTCTGATTCCCAGAGCTCCGGGAAGGTTCTTTGGTGAGGAGCTTCGGGCTGCCACAGCCTTCCCTACCCCGTCTCTCTGTCACGAGGCCAACCCCCACGTCCTGGAGCCTGACTTCCCTGTAGCAAGGGCCAAAGTGGCTGCTACATGAGTCAGTCTGGAGAGGTGATGATGGAGTCCAGCTGAGGCCAGGGGGCTGGACATGACACCTAAAGGCCAGTCCGCCTGCCGTATGTCTTTCTGAACATCATTTCTTCCTCACCTAGCACATCAGTTAGCTTCAGCCCCCCAAATGCCACAAACAAGGCCATATGACCATGTGAGTTTATTGTGGGGGGTTTGCTCACACATCCGGGACTGCTGTCTGCCAGCTGCTCTGGACTGGCTTCAATTGGGATGTGCAGCTATCAGCGCCAGCCCGCCTGGCGTGTTTAGCGCAACCAGCCCCAGTGCCACAGTGCTCCCACCATTGGCCTAGTCCTGAGACAACTGCGTGGTGTCTGGACACAAGTGCAGCTGGGGGGCACAAGTGGAGACTCGGGGCCACCATGATGGCGCATCATGCTGGGAGTCCCTCTTGTCATCAGAACTCTGCCCAGATGTGCTCACACATGTATCTCTGTGACTGTGTCCACCTGCTCAGCCCCAGACTGCAGCCTTATCTGGGGGAATCCTTCCCACATGCACCCCCCAGTCCTGCAGCCTCAGATCGAGCCCAGTGTTTGCACTTAGTAGGTCCTCAGCAAACAGCCCTTGAATGAGTACAAAGCACTTTTCCATCCAGCAGGGACCTTCTGGACACAGGATATGTCACTACTCTATCGTGTGTCCTCAAGGAACTGTGTGGAGAAGAGAGAGGAGTCAGGGTGGCACCTGACACGGCATGGGGACACTGTAGTACACATCCCTACCCACCTCACATGCTCAGTGGAAGGCTCTGAGCCTGTGCCACATTGCCGCTTGTGACAGTGCAGCCCCTGGGGTGGTCTGGGAGAAGAGGAGGCATTCCCACGAACACCTGTTGTGACTACGGGAGCAAGGGGAAGCTTACACGCCAGGGCCGGTTCATGCATTGCCTGCTAACCCCAGAGCAACCCCAGGGTGGGCAGCTCAGAGCTCAGGCCAGGATGTATAAACCTAATCTTGGTTGGGTTCGTTACTATATTGATCAGCCTGCCTGTGACAGTTTCCGTGACCATCGACAGGTGCAGGGCCTGTCTGCTGGCACCGTGTAGCCTTCCCCTCTGGTGCTGGGAGGTGCCCGAGAATCCTTGCACCTTCCTTCTGTGCTGACTGTGAAGGGCATGCTTGGACCTGCTCCTCAGATGGGGCCGCTGGGCTGGCGTCCGTCCCAGAACAGGCCTATGTTTGAGGCATCACTAGAAATAAGACTGTGATGAGGCTGAAACCACAGGGAGGTGAGTGTCCCGCGGTTTAGTCTCCCATCTCCTTGATGGGACAGGTGACAGGGAGACCAGGAGTGTGTTTGTAAAGAGGGCCCAGAATAAAAAGCTTAGAGGGGTGAGGCCCTCTAAGGGCTAAAAACAGAGTGAGAATCAACCGTGATTCCTGCTGAGTACCCGGGAGTTTTCTGACGTGTCTATGGCATTGATGATTCACTCCCTTGAACTCACTGAACTCTGTGAGACCCATGGCCCAAGGGGAGAAGCCACCGTCCTCTGAGCACCTGCCACATGTGGGCTCCTGATCTGGCACCTTCCTCCCAGGGACACTCAACTTACCGCACCTCCGTGTCCCAGGCTGGTGGTCTGCCCCATGGGAACTGTGAGGTCCCAGGATGAACCTTCACCCACAAGGGAGGTGCATCCGGGCTTTGTGGAGGGAGAGCCTCACTGCTCACTTAGAGGTTTGATCCATTCACGGGTTTACAGGCTAAATATAGCCCCTGTAGGGATGGCAGATGTTGGCGGTGCTGGTGAGTGTTCAGAACAGACTTCCAGGCTGACACGTAAGGCCTGGGGTCTTCTTGGCAGGCTGAGGCTCACAAAGGGGGAGGCCTTGGTGACAGGCCCCTCTGCCCCTCTGAAGCCTGCCTTGCTCACAGGTGCCGTATGAGTAGGCCTTCCCGGGCCCTCCCCAGTTGACTTCTCCAATCACGCACCTACCCCCAGCACACGCCTTTTCCCAGCACATGCCTTTCCCCAGCACATGCCTTCAGAGCAGCGTCCTTTGTGGAAATATCAGAATGACAAGGGGAGTTAACTGGAAGAAATGCGTCCTTTCTGTATCAGCAGCTGAGCTCGGAGTTGAGCTTCTGGTCTTAGATGAGCTGAGGGTAGGTCCAGCCCATGTGTCCTGCATGTGTGTGTACATATGTGTATGTATATACACATGTGTGTAATCCTGTCCTCAGAGGGCTTGCAATTCCGCCAGGACCAGCCTTCCTGCCTGATGTTTCCTCTGCCCCAATGCAGCGCCCTGGTCACTACTGCCTGCTGGGCTGCGTTCTCCAGTGTGAGCCAGAGGGACCAGCTGGGCAGGGCCTAGCTCCCGTGAGTGACCCCATTCAGAGCCATCAAATTCAATTCAGAACAGTGTATCAAGGCGTCTCTCTTTTCCATGAGGGCTCATGCCCCACACCAACATGCCCACCCAGGGATCTGGAGGTCCTCCAGACGGTGGCCACAGACTATTTCTAGATTGCCAGACCATGTTGTCAAGAGCGTGCGCTGAAGCCCACTGTCAGCTGGGTCATGATTCTGCAAACACAGGTTCAGGGCTCTGACTCTAACCAACCCCCAGGCGCCTGAACCTTCAGAGAGCCATCAGCTCAGAGACCAAACACCACTGCCAGGGAGGGTGTTTCTAAGCTGTCTGCCTACCTGGCCCCTAGACCCCCAGATCCCAAGGACCCCAGGTCTGAAAGGCCCAATGCCTGGTCCTTAGGCCAAGTGGAAGGACGAGCTAAGATTTGGCCGGGAAGAAGGTGCTGAAAGGTGACAACAGGTAACTACCCTCGGCAGGGTTTGCAGCTGGGTGATGTGGCTCTGACTCTGGTCCATGACACCCTGCGTCCTCAGGTTCTCACAGGGGTCTCCAAATGCCGAGAAGCTTCCTCGTCAGAGAATTTTGCTTTTTGGTGTGGCCGAGCCTGGGGTCAGGGGCTGCCAGTGCAGCCTCAGGTCCCTGCTGGACCCCACAGCCAGCACGATGCTCTGGGGATCCCCAAGTCCCACGGGGGTCTCCAACCTTTTTTTTTTTTTTTTTTCCTGCTACATGTCGGAGGAATAAGAGTTGTGTTGGGCCACACATTAAATATGTGTATACATGCTAACAAAAGCGGAAGGGAAAACAACACGAAAGGGCTGCACGTACGTTTCATAACATCTGACGCCACAGAAAGGCAGAAGGGTCTTCAGATACTCTGCGTGTGTCCTGAGGGTCACAGGTTGGACACCCCTGCATGGTGGCACCAGGCTGCTGGCCTCCCTGCGTGGAGGACTCCTCTCTTCCAGAGCGTGCTGGGGAGCAGCCAGGGACTTGGGCCTGCTTGGTTTGAATCCTGAGCTTGCTGTATCTTAGCTGTAGAAAAGGTCTGTCCCACCCAAAGAAATGTCCTTCCCCTCAGGTCCTGGGATGTAACCTCTCAGCCCTTGGCATGTCCTTCCTGGTAAGTGGGACTTTATGTATCTGGGGACTGTGGGCCGCTCCATTCACCAGTGGTCTAACTGTGTGACTTATGGTGGGAACCTTGAGCCACAGGGTATGGGCCCAGCCTCCAAGAGGCCTGGATATGGAGGTCAGCCATGCTGGTGGGCAGCTGCATCTGTGTGGCAGAGCCCCAGTGCAAACTTTGGACACTGGGGCTCAAGGGTGCATCGTGTTTAGCTGTGTGTGATGCATGTTGTTGCACATCATTGCTGGGAGAAGCCAGCTCTGTCCACACTCCTCTGCTGGAAGGTGACATGGGGCAGCTCATGCCTGCTCTTTCCTGGGCTCTGCCCAGTTCATCCCTCCTGTGGGTGCAGCAAAGAGTTTCACCCATGTCCTCCTGCTGTAAAGAGCTGTAGTGAGTATTTCCTGAGTTCTGTGGGTCCCCTATGGAATCACTAGACCTGAGGGGTGGTCTTGGGGACTCCTGAATAGCACTGTGCAACTCGAGAAAATCCCTTAACCTCCCTCTGGACTTGGGGAGCCTCTTTGCACCCACCTCGTGGGGTGGTAGTGAGCTGTGCATGGACTTATCCACTTCGATCAAGGCCTGGCGCCCTCTTCCAGTAAAGCCAGGGTTACTCCATCATGTGGACTGACTGCCAGTTGCTGGCGGTCAGCCTCTGGCCTCCCTCTAGCCCTGGCTCTGGTATTTGTCAGGAAGGGGCTGGAAGGGTAAGGGGTGTAAAGGGGAAAGGACCAGAGGTCAGCTCACATTGCATCCTCTGACACTCAAGGTGTGACCCTCCTGGGCTTCTTGTCCTCAGCACTGGTAACAGTTCGGCCCTGATCCTGCCTCCTCATGACTTGGCTTTTGCTCTGTGGGAAGTTTATGGCACCTTTGGTCTCTACCCACTATATGCTGGTAGGATGACTTCTGCCCCTGTTGTGACAACTGCAAATGTCCCTGGACATGGCCGGAAGTCCTGGTTGTGGGCCACCACCCACCTTCCTCGGAGGTCCTTGTTGCGCTGTGTCGCTGTGATGAGGCTGCAGCTTTTGAGATGTCCGCACAACTGTGTCCTTGGTGGGGGCTCTGTTTTCTGGTGTGTGATCCTGTCCTCAGCTGGAGGCCCTTCTAACAAGAGTAGGCTTTATGCCCACAGAGTCATAAAGCGCCTCCCTGGGCTGGGCCGTCACTGCCTGTGATGGTTAATATTATATGCCAGCATGACTGGGCTAAGGGGTGCCCAGATAGTTGGTAAAACATTATTCCTGGGTATTGTTTCTGGAAGAGGTCAGCATTTGAATCAGTAGACCAAGTAGGGAAGACCCACCTTCACCAGTGTGGGAGGCCATAATCTAACCTGCGGAGAAGCCAAGTAGGGAAATAGGGCAGGAAAAGAGCAAATTCTCTGTCTGTCTCTGTCTCCTGGAGCTGGGGCATCTGCCCTCTCCTGCCTTTGGCCTTGGGCTGAATCACTCCGTGGGACTCCCTGGGTATCCAGCCTGCAGGTGGCACATGGCCGGATTCCTCGGTCTGTATGAACACACGGGCTAGCTCCCACCACACATTTTTTCCTAGGTCTCTCTCTATTTCATTGGTTCTGTTTCTCTGGAAAACCCCGACTAATACACTCACCCTATAGAAGGCTTTGCAGGGTCCCTTGGAAAACCGCACATTTCTTTGTGTCCCTGCCATAAAACTGGTGGCCTTGTTTTTTGTGTGTGAATATCCAAGTTTTAGAAGGTGCAGTTTCTCTTATCAGCCTGCCCAGGAGGTGAGCAGCTACCTCGGAAGGACCCTGAACCTTGAAGTGCCTCCAAGTCAGGAGAGTCAGGCCGACCTCACACCTGTCCCCCATGGTATTTCAAGAGCTGTCCCCCATGGTATTTCAAGAGCTGGGCAGGATGCCCCCAGAAAGTCTTTCTCAAGGACCTCTGTGAAGTTGACATTTTGTAGGTCTTTGTGGGAAAGAGATGGCTTCTTTGTGATGGAGTTGGCATCTGTGGCCGGTGTTACTATCACCTGTTAGACTTACCCCAGCAAGACAGACATCCCTGTGTCCAGGGATCACGGGCCTTTGCTTGCATAAGGTAGGCACCTGGGACCTCAGCCTTGGGAAATGAGCTCCTATAAGTACAGAAACCTGGGACCTCAGCCTTGGGAAATGAGCTCCTGTAAGTACAGAAATGTCAAGTTTATGCCTTGGCAAATTCCAGGACCATTGTTCCTGCTTTTATCCAAGTGTACCAGCAAAATGCACCCCATGTTCCCCTTGTATGCTGGAAAAGAAGGCCCTTGATGAGTTTGTTTCTGCCATGGACAATGGCCTGTGTTTGATTCGGCTTCATCTAATAAGACCTCGTTCAGACCCAGAGATGGATTACCAACTTCCACATCAATCTTCAGGGCCTGATCTTATTGCAAACCACCACAAATATAACCATAAAAACCTTATTGATTGATGCAGAGCTTGGTAATCCATCTGTCCCCATCCATTATTCTGGGGATAATTTTTCATTATCTGGATGACGGTTGATTCCTAGCACATTAGTATACAGTGGCAATTACCAGGAGCAGCAAGAGCCCCTAAATTAGCAGGAACAATAACACCTGTCAGGAAAAGGAAGCAGGAATTCCCACACAGCATGCTTCTGAGCTCTGGGACCATGTCTGAATTGTAAAGATTCTGGAGATGGGATTCAGTATTGACCTTGGAAGTAGAGAGGAGAAAGTTTTGTTTTGTTTTGTTTTTTTCTTTCCTGGAGGCATAGAGTACGTGTTCCCTCTAGGTGACATGATTATCAAGCCAGTCACAGCCCACCTGCCTGCAGGCCTGGAGACTGTTGAAAGATCGCCTTGCCCAGGGTCAGAAGAGTGTATGGGACAGATGTTCCTGCTTACGTTATTCAGCAGCCACCAGAGGCTTGACCAGAGGGACTGTTATCTAAGGTGTGAGGAAGGAGACAAGTTGGGGGGATGTAGTCCCGAGAACGGTGTCATTTGCATGGTTTGGGGGAGCCCTATCCAGAGACAGACAGGGTCTGGTCCCTCTCCTCACGGTGATTCCATGATCCTAACAGTCCTGTCCTCACAGACACAGCTTCTTTTCAACATGGAGAGAACTGAGATAGACACATGGCTGAAATATTTCTAAGGGATTCAGTTGGCAAATTTCTCCTTGAGCTTTTATTTCCACAAGCCAGGAATTCCTGTTTAATTGGCTTCTTGAGGGGAGTCCTCAAGAAGGATTGGGTGTATGAGAGGACCCTGCAAAGTGGTCCATTCTCAAGATGCTTCATGTGAAAAAACCCTGCAGGGTGAGGCCACCTGTGGCTGTGTGGCATGGCCAGAGATAATCAAGGATCTGCTGGTCTCCTTGAAATCACCTGGACAGGGGCAGGAGCATCCCAGCTGCTGGTGAGCCTTTGATGATGGAGAGGGAAGCTTCTAGTCTGTCAGAATAAAGGTGGCAGTTTGCGTCCCAGCTTTTAACTAGTCATTCGAAATAGATACCTACACTTATTCATTTATAAACTGAGCTACCTTTGACAACTCTCCTAAGTTAGACGTCTGCAAACTGTGCTCCATGGGCCAAACGTGGTTGCTGTTTTTGTAAATAAAATGCTATTAGAACCCAGCCCGTGCCCACGTGTCTGCATATGGCCTGTGGTTGCCTCTGTGCTGCAGTGACAGAGTTGAATGGCTGTGACAGCAACTGTGCTGCCTGTAAACCCTGAATTATTCACTCTCTGGTCCTTTAAAAAACACGGCCTACCTGGAATCCACATGCATACTTAAGGGACTCACACAGATGAGGAAACTACTTCTTGGCATTTGGGGAGAAATCGATGGTAGGACAGAGGCACAACTTTGCACACATTGTCCTATTCTTCTAAGAAAGTGACCTTCCAAAGAGAGGAATTTATGACACATCCTTATGGATTTTCCATGTGGCAACTAGCTTCTTACAAATCCTAGTTGGACCTCATGTCAAAAAGCCCAGTATTTGTTCAACCATCAGGACTGTGGGGTCTATAGGTTTCTGCTTCGTGACACAGTGAGACCAGCGAGCCAGGCTTTGAAGCACAAGACTATTTGCTTTGCAAGAAAAGTATATAAAGGTAGTGAAATGTTCATCTCTACCTAATGTAATACCAGAATGTGGCTACAGATGTGCTGGAGTCGGATTTAGTCACTTGATTTTTTTCAGAGACTCCAGAGAACCGCTTTCTGTCCTGGCTCTCCCAGGTGACCAGGAAAATATCATTTCACTTCTCTAGCACTGGGCCCCTGGCCAGTCAGGCAAGTGCAAAAACTGGGGTGGGGACAGATTTAATTGATCTTAGGTGCATAGACTTAGCAAGATGTCTGTGTATAGGCATCCTTCAAGAAAGCCTAGAGCTGCATTATGATTGCATATCTGCCCAGGTCTTAGCTGATTATTAACTATATACTAAATGCTTCAAATTTTAATTTGGAAAGTCTGATGAAGAAAATTCACAGTGAAGTTAGAAGGGCCTCCGGAACGAGGCAGACATAGGAAAGATAAGATGACCTTTGCTCCTGTTCCCCTGGTTTCTTGTTTTTAATTTCTTAGTTGTAAGTCTAATAACATGACACACACAGTATTGTGGGGGGCAGTGTAAAGATGTTGCTGTGGCCTTTTCCTCAGGGTGCTCAGAGACTCGCAAGGACCTCAGGTAAAGGGTTGTTCCTCAGCTCATGGCATCATTAGTAAGGGTGTCCCTGGAGACAGTGGTTCTCCCCTCCGGGTCTCCATTGCTTTGATCCATCAGAAAAGGAAAGGTAAAGCTTCCCATCACCCCTGTGAGTGTGGATGGATGAGAATAGACCACATAAGACATAATTGGTCGTAGAACTCCTCCTCTTTGGAGGAGTTAGACGTCTGCAAACTGTGCTCCATGGGCCAACCACGTTTGGCCCATGGAGCAAAGTTTGCAGGACTTTGGCCACCCTGAAGATTCATACCAATAGGAAAATTATGTTAGTAATGAGATGAGGCCCTGAGTTGCCTCTGGCCCTGTAGAGTCTTGAGGCAGATGATCTACTCTTGTAAGGGCACTGCCACCGTAGTGGGGCTTGGCCTCTTGGGTTGAACCCTTTCTCACCATTCCCTGCTGGCTCCCTCCTGCTCTCTCTGCTCTTTATGTTACCCGCCTCATAGGTGTTGAGTTCTCCAGCCTTGGCATGGAAGATGGCAGGTGCAGTCCAAGAAACAAATTATCTAGTCCTCACCATGGGGGTTGGCATGTGACTTGCCAAGAGTGAGCTGAGATGGTTCTGGTGTAGGCCTGGAACACTGCCCAAGGGCCCTGACCTAGAAGAGTGGTGGGGTATAAGCATCTGCCTCTGTGACTGGAGAAGCTGTCCCCTCCCAAGAATGTAGAAGGGGGAGGATCCAGTCTCTGCACAGAAGGAGGAAGGAAGGGATACCATTGGTCAAAGCCAAGACAGCAATTAATCGAGTCTGAGCTCACAATAATATGACTGCTTAGTACGGGCCAGCAGATTCCTTGTAATCCAAGGAATTTACACAAACTCAACCAGATAATTTCCCCTTTATAATTGGTAATGGCAGTATCTCTCTCTGAGAGTTTTAGCCAGGAATAAATCGGATAATAATACACATGACAATTGCTACCACTTGTTGAATGTATCTGTGATAATCACCACCATAATTACCATCATCAGTAACACCACCACCATTATCACCATCATCATTAACATCATCACCCTCATCATCATCATCACCACCATCAACACCATCACCACCATTGTCACCATCACCATAATTCCTATCAACATCATCATTACCATCACCACCAACACTATCACTACCATCACCACCATCACCACTATCACCACCACCATTATCACCATCACCACTATCACCATCTTCATCGCCATCATCACCAACACTATCGCTACCATCACCATCACCACTATCACCATTACCATCATCACTATAACCATCCTCATTACCATTATCACCATCACCATCACTCCTATCACCATCATCATTACCATCACCATCACCACCAACACTATCACTACCATCACCACTATCACCATCCTCATCACCATCACCACCATTGTCACATCACCATCATCATCACCATCACTTCACCATCACCACCAACACTATCACTACCATCACCATCACCACTATCACCATCACCATCACCCCTATCACCATCATCATTACCATCACCACCAACACTATCACTACCATCACCACCATCACCACTATCATCACCACCATCATCACCATCACCATCATCACCACCATTGTCACCATTACCATCATCATCACCATCACCATCACCACCAGCACATAACCATCACCACCATCACTATCACTACTATCATCACCACCATCACCATCACCACTATCATTACCATCATCACCATCACCATTATCATTATCATCACCATCATCATTGCCACCACTATCACTACCACCATCTGCCATCATCATCACCACCACCACCACCGTCACCGTCACCACCATCACCTTCATCCTCACCACAACCATCATCACCATCAGCAGCAGGAGCCTCCTTATTCCTGGAAGCAGACACAGGATGAGCACATCCTCTTGACTGGGCTGAGGGGAGGAGTGTGTCAGTGGAGAACAAGAGGAGCCTGAATTGGTAAACAGCCAATTAACAAATCAACAGGCTGTCTATCCTTTTCAGCCCTTCCTCTGAGTTGGTCCCAGGGAACTTGGTACATAGAGATTACTGGGGCCAGTGGGCACTCTGCCGTTGGTGGGAATGATTGTGGGCCTGTGGCTACCTTAGCTTTCAACCCCACTGGCAGACCGACGTAGCAGTCCTGAAGAAGGGAAACTTGCCCTGACGTTTGCAGCAGATGCTACCACGTGCATGTGTGAGGTCATTCAACAGAACTAGCAGCGAAGGCAGCAATTTTATAAAACAGCCCCCAGGGCAGTTGTTCCCTGCAGGCAGGCACCACAGCTGATCTGGTCACCACTGGCACTGTGGGCACACAGTAGGTGACAACAAATATTCTCAAATCAGTAGATCAAGGAGGGATGAACAGGGTCCCACCGTTGCCCTGGTCATTCTTACCCTGTGGGTTCATGAGGGGACCGCCTCATGATGAGCAACAGTTGCCCCTGAAGAGGGGGACATTGGGAGACAAAGCTCGTCTTCTGGTTGCACCAACTTTTATTCATTTGTTAACAATTTCCCCATGAGGATCATATTCAGCAGAGAGGTAACATCTGTTTATGAGACTGTGTCCTTGGGACAGCCAGAAAAATCTTAACAGTCTGAAACCTGCCATGCTAAAATAGGCACATTTGGTGTTCTCAACCCAGCGTCCTGCCAGGTTGGTCAGGTGTGATGGGTGGGCCTCTGTGGAGTAGACGCTAAGATCTGAGACCCAGGAAGACGGGACAGTTGCTTAGACCACATCCAGTAAAGAACCTGGGGGGATGGGATTTCAGTAGCGTGAGCCTCTGCCACCTGCAGGCCCAGCTCCCTCATTCCCCTTATCCCCTGTCACCCCAAGGGCTCTCCCTGACAGGCCCCCCAGACCTTCTGGGGGGCCCTGATTGGCCAGTGCAGTCACCCAGGGACTGTCCTTACTATCGCTGCCCAGGGAAGGATGAGACAGATGTGTAGTCAGGAGGAACCTCAGCCTTTGGGGAGCCTGCCTTCCCACTCCTGCCCCACATCTGCAGTTGGTGGCAGATATGGCAGGAGGGATGGGGACAGAGGGAAGGGATGTGAGAGGATTCCGTGCAGAGGGGCTTGCAGGTAGCATGTGGCCTGGGCTCTGGTTGTCCCTCTTTGACTTGGCCAGTCCTCCAGTCCCCACTGTGCTGAATCCAGTGCCCCAGCCCCATTTAGAGAGTGGGTGGGGCAGCAAGGCCAGGTGGACTCTCCTTGGGGAGCACCTACCTCTGGTCCTAAATCTTTCGTTCCTGGAATCATCTCAGGCAGTGAGCTGCTTAGAGAGAACCCTGGCAAGAGGGCAGAGCCCTAGTGATCGAGTGCCCAGAGCCTACAAGGGTGTCCCTATGTGTGTGCCGTCCTCACCTTCTTCAGTAAGTCCTAGGTCATCCTGGCTCACCCCAGGGCAGGCCAGACCCTGCTGCCACTCGCAGGCCAGCACCACCGGCAGTGCTCACAGCTCCAGAATCAAGGAGCAGAACTCACCCAGGGTAAAAGAGAGAAAAGGCAGATGACGTGTCCTCAGGAAATGTCTCAGCCAAGCTTACCTGTCACCAGGTAAAGGCTGTGGGTGAAGGGCTCGGCAGGTGCACGAAAGGACACAGAGGCCCACGGGCCACTTCACGCCTCGGGGATGGGGAGGACAGTGGGAAGCAGAGAGGGGGGCCAGAGCTAGAGCCGCCTTCCTGGCCCCCGGGCGAGAACAGCCTCTGTACCACGGCACCCACCATCCCACTGGCCCTGTGTCGGGAAGGAGAGACCTGAGTGCCCACTGTGCTTTCCTGAGGGCTGGAAATGAGGATGGGCCCTGGTTTCCACAGCCCGGCTGGGGGCTGCCCCTCCCTGGTGCCCTCGTCCCCTGAGCCTGGTCTCACCCGCGCCCTCCCCCTCTCTCCTCCAGGTCTGGCTGTCCATCAGATCATCACCATCACCGTCTCGCTCATCATGGTCATAGCTGCTCTCATCACAACTCTTGTCTTAAAAAATTGGTAAGGCTCTGACCCTTCTGGCCTGGAAATGGGGGTCTTCTATGGGAGTATCTGGGGAGGTGCATGTGGAAAGGCCCCCACTTTCCAAACCCAGCTCGCTCTACTGGTTCCCACCCTGGTGGTGTGACCACTGCAGGCTTCTGGCTTTCCGCACTGGCCCTGGGCACTGGCCTGTCACTGCGTGGCTGGACTACGGCTGCGTGCGGTCCGTTTCCGAATCCTTCTCAGGGCCTGAGTGTGCCTGTGGACATTGGCTGCCCAGGGACCAATCCCTGCTTCTCACTTCCTCAGGACCTTTCTGGGAGAGGTAGGGCATCACCCCCTGGCCAGCAGCCTGGCCGGCTGGAACCCTGCACCCCCCCTCACTGTCTGGATGACGGGTTTCTAGGCTGGCTCCATTGTCCCTCCCTTCCTGCTTTCCAAGCTGCTCTGTTTGCTGAACTAGGTTACTGCTTTGCTGCAGGCGGCCTTTGCCTCTTTCCTCCTGGAAGTTGGCCTACTTTGAGGCTGGCCTTGCTGGGTGTGCACACCTGATGCCCCCCTGAGACAATCAGGAACTGCCGGGTGACCCTGCTGCTCAAAAGCACCTCGGAGACCTCACCTGCCTGCAGCCTCTCTGCCAGCGACCGTGTCTCCTTTTAGCATCAAAGCTCAAACTCCTTGGTAGAGTAACAGACCCCAAAATCCCCTTGCCAGCTGCAGACAGTAACGGGAAATCAGACAGGGCTGATGGTGGAAATGGCATTAGAGCCTCAGGATAACCAGGAGCCACGTGAAGACAGAAGAGATGGCAGGGCACTGGGGATGGTGGCGGCAGGACCTGGTGGCAGGCCGTGGGCAGGTGGAGGCATCATACACACATACCACCCACCTCTCCTGACCTGCAAAGCAAGGCCTTCAGCCCCCCTCTGATGGCCAGCAGACCGGGCCCCAGAGGTCTCTGGGGAACAGTCATGAGTAGAACAGGGAGCTCATGGCAGGGGTTCTTAAGCAGGGACTGGCAGAAGGGGCTCCAGACCCCTGGACCCTGGGACAGATCCCACCACCCTTCTCCCCAGAGCAGACAGCAGACTCCGAACCCATTCTGTAACAGATGGCACAGACATTATCTTGCTTTTTTCACACTTTTGAGTTTGTGCAAACCTTCAAAGAGCCCCTGAGGAGAGCTGCCCTGGGGGATGGGCACATGGGTTCCAGGAGTCTGACCCTCCCCTGCAGAAGCCTTTTCCCCAGGGCTGGCCCTCCAGGTGTTTCGTCCACTTCTTCATCTCCGCTTCTGGGTTGAGGCTCACTTTCCCTGGAAAGCCAAGTCAGGGGTATCCTGGGTGCACAGGGAACCCCTCCTCCACATTGCCTCTGAGGGTGGGCATAGGTGGGTGTGGGGAAAATGGTACCTTGTCTAGGGGAGGTGCCACCCTTCTGTCCCTCCTGTGGCCTCATCCCAGAAGTGGCTTTGGGGCTCTGTGACTTTGTCCTTCATCAAATCCTTGAACTGGCAAGGGTGGTAGCTCTGTGGTCAGCTTGCGTGGGCTCTGGAAGCCCCCGTGGTCCAGAGGATCTGGAGAATAGGGCAGGGACTAGGGGGCAGCAGGCTGGACCCCAGGAAGACCTTAAAGGACAAAGGCTTCCCAACTCTTCACCTCACCCCCAAAGTCATTGCCTACGTGCTGTATTCTGGAAGAAAGGGACAGGTCACCCCAACTGCACTGAAAGGCTTCCACACCCTCTAGGTCCCTCCAGCCTCACGTGCCTGGGGCAGTTCTCAAGCCATTGGGGTGTATTTCTTTTAAGAGTTGATTGCTTAATTGTGGTTGATCTTTCTAAAGAGACCAGGAATTACCATTTGATATTAGGCCATGCAGCCGGGGCTATGCGTGTGGGTCCTGGCCACCGCCTGCCCCCAGGCCAGCCCTTCTCTCTTCCAGCTGTGCCCAGAGCAGGAACACGCGTCGGAACAGCCACCAGCGGAAGACCAACCAGCAGGAAGAGAGCTGCCAGAACCTGACAGACTTCACCTCGGCCCGCGTGGCCAGCAGCCTTGACATCTTCACGGCCTACAACGAGACCCTCCAGTGCTCACACGAGTGTGTCAGGGCATCTGTCCCTGTGTACACCGATGAGACACTGCACTCGGCAGGGGAGTACAAATCCACGTTCAATGGAAACCGGTAAGCTCTGGCTCCGGGAGACCCTGCAGCCAGGAAGCTCCTGGCTGTCCAACGTCCAAACACCGGGCCCGGGTGTAGCTGAGCACTGGCTGATGGTCAGTTTAAGTCATCCCTCAGATGGTTCTGAGGGGCCGCAGATGCAGGCAGCTAGTTCAGCACAGCAAGAGGGGCGAGCTGGACAGCAGGCACTTCCTCTGTGAGAGGCTGCGGCGTCCAGGGCCCACACCTGGGCAGCGGATGGATGCATGTTGCCCAGGCCTTGCTACCTCACCCTGTGCACCATGCCCAGTCCAAAGCCTTCTGAATATTGCCAGGTTGTAAATGTCAGGATCTATGAGCACCAAATCTTGCAAAAATAGCAAATACTCCCTAAACCTCTGGACCAGACTTTCTGGTGAAATATTTTCTAATTATTCATGTGTAATCCTCAAAAAAGACGCACCCCCTACAACCATCCTTGGGATGTTTAAGGAACTTTGACTCAGCAATTGGAGGTTTGTCTGGAATTAAATTAAAATATCAGTAAGATTTTTTTTTTTTCTTTTTATGTGAGCATATATACATTCTGGCATCATTTTGTAAATTAAAAAATAAAAAAATCCAACAACTTGAAAATCTTAGGAAGAAATGAGTGGGTTGGCAGCAGCAGGATTAGCAGACAGGGCACAAAGTCTCCCAACCAGGGTTGCTCTCAAAAAGGGTGGTGGTTGCTTCTGCTTGGTTTGCTGATTTGTTCAGGGACAGGGAAGGCTGTGGCCCTGGCAGGGAATGGCTGCCAGGCTGGGGCTGGCTGTAGTGTTCCTAACTACCCTATCCCTGTCCTTGTCCTGTGGGCTGCCCACCAGGGACCTCCTCATCGCTCTCTGCCTCCACATCACATGCTGCTGTATTCAGCCTCAGATGCTGTCTTCCCTTCCAGGGGGCACGTCAGAGCATTCAAGGCTCAGAGCTGCCCCTCTCAACAGCTTTGGTTCTATACTCACATTTGGGGAGCTCACTATTGGCACCCCAAGGCCAAGTTCACAAAGAATTGATGGAAGGGTTTTGAAACCCTGGCATTGAGTGCGTGCCTGTGTGTTGGGATGTGTTTGGCCCTGGGGGGACGGAGAGGGCCGTGGGCCAGCCCTTGGTGTCCTTTTTTTTCTTTCATTCCACTCTCCATGTCCGTGTTGAGAGGAGAGTCCTGTCCAAGCCCAGGGTGGGCACAGTGGTGTTCTCACTTCCTGGCAGGGAAGCCTCTCTGGACTGGTTTCTCGCCTCTCTTAGGACTATTTGTCCTAAGGTAACATTGTTGGATTTCCCTGGCCCTGAGAAGCAGTAGTATTGTCTTCAGGGCGACAAACTATGGGGGAGACACTTTAGGAGCTGGGTCCCATCCTTTCTGCCACATGCAATAAACCACATCACATTTCTGCTGTCAGAGGCAGGGACCCCAGGCTCTGTGCACATCCTGCAAATTTTAAAACTAAAATCTGGAGACAGCACAAGCGTGGGGCTTTCTGTCTCCACTCCTGAGTCCTTCCCACCATGCCCGGGACCCCTCAGGTCTCCGTCCTTCCAAGCCCTCCAGGGCAAGAGGAAGCATTAATGCAGGAAGCTCTCTCCTCAGCCAAAGAGAATGGGGTCCCTTCCTGCCAAAGCCCAGTAGGCCCGTGTCTGGTACGGCCTTTCTGGGGGTCCTGTCCACAGTGGGCCCGCCTAGCCCGCCCGTGTGTCAGTGTCTGCCCACAGAAGCCCATTCTCTCCCACTGCAGGCCGTCCTCCTCCGATCGGCATCTCATTCCTGTGGCCTTTGTGTCTGAGAAATGGTTTGAAATCTCCTGCTGACTGGCCGAAGCCTTTTTTACCTCCTGGGGGCAGGGCAGACGCCGCGTGTCTGTTTCACGGTACGTAGGTCAGTTTCCCGCTCCTCTCTGCCCCTCCCCTCCACTCCACCTTGGGATCACTGGTGGGTGGCAGCCAGAGAGCCAGCCCTGGATTTCCCAACATCATTTGTTACAAATGCTCCCCACATTCCCACAGAGAAGAAAGAGCAGCAAACACCGGGAACCTGAGCCCCGATTCGCATCATGACTGTCGTCCTCAGCACCTTCCGTCCCTCAGGAAAGCCCAGGCAGGCGTGGTCCGATGGCAGGGAAAACCTTTCTGCGGTGCTGGCTCCCGGCTCCCTCGGCAGGAAGGGGAGGGGGCAGCTCAGTAGGCGGGAGTCACACCTCCATCAAGTGTCTGTACATCGGGCGAGGGTGCAAAGCTGAATTAAAACACAACTTTGAAATATACAAATAAGAGATAAGGGAAAAAATGATAAAGAAAGAAAGTGAGGAGTTGAGACATCTACTAATTTGAAGCCAGGAACTGGTACCAAAACAGGATGAATTTTCCACGCTCTGCTGGGTAGGAACATTCGGTTTGCTTTCGGTGATATTAACTTGAACGCAGACGTGAAATTGCTTTCTCTGTGCTAAGACGCCTTCACACTCAGGCTGCTGGGTGTCCTCCCGCCTTCACCTGCTCCACACCTTCCATACAGACAGTCTGTACGTGCAGCCCAAGGCTTCCTTTCCATGCACACAGTCCATACGTGCAGCCCAAGGCTTCCTCTCCACACACACAGTCCGTACGTGCAGCCCGAAGCTTCCTCTCCACGCACACAGTTCGTACATGCAGCCCGAGGTTTCCTCTCCACAAACACAGTCCATACGTGCAGCCTAAGGCTTCCTCTCCACGCACACAGTCCGTACATGCAGCCTGAGGGTTCCTCTCCACAAACACAGTCCATACGTGCAGCCCGAGGCTTCCTCTCCACGCACACAGTCCGTACGTGCAGCCCGAAGCTTCCTCTCCACGCACACAGTCCATACGTGCAGCCTGAGGCTTCCTCTCCACGCACACAGTCCGTACGTGCAGCCCAAGGCTTCCTCTCCATGCACACAGTCCGTATGTGCAGCCCGAGGCTTCCTCTCCATGCACAGTCTGTACGTGCCGCCCGAGGCTTCCTCTCCACGCACACAGTCCATATGTGCAGCCTGAGGCTTCCTCTCCACGCACACAGTCCATACGTTCAGCCCGAGGCTTCCTCTCCACGCACACAGTCCATACGTGCAGCCTGAGGCTTCCTCTCCACGCACACAGTCCATACGTGCAGCCCAAGACTCTCTGTTTTCCTTTTCTAATTGATGGGTTTTCTAAGGATCCTCATGGACAGAGTGAGGCTTTTATGTCCTCAGATGTTCCTTCTAAACATGACATCAGATCCCTTCTGTTAGTGGGGAACTTTATTTCTAGGATGGGATATCGATATTTTAAAATATTTTTTTCTCTTTGTTCACCTGCCACTGTGGGGCACTGACTAGGGTCTAGGGCCTGGCAGTGGACGCTCTGGGGGACTCCAGCTGCTGCACTTAGCTGGTGGCCCGACAGCTGGCTGCGGTCAGTAGGGATGGATCCGTCAGTTCCTAGTCCTAGCACTAATGAATCGCATGTTTGCTCCAAATCAAATCTCCAGCCCTTACTCCCTGTCCCAAGCCAACATGTTCCGCCAACTGGCAAGGAAATGTAATTAGATCAGAACAGGAAAGCAGCAGCCCTGAGAAGGCCTGTGCTGAGACTGTGTGGGCAAGGCAGGTAGGATACCGGCCGTCCCCTGCCATTCCAGGGCGGGTATGCCAGGAATAGCGCGTCCCTCAGAAGCAGCTGCCTTTTTCTGCCTTCAAAGGGGCTCACCTCACTGAGACTCAGACGGACCCCTCATTGGAGTCCAATCAAGCTAGCCGGGCCGCGGTGGTAACCAGCCTGTTACCATTTAAAAATTCACTAAAGCCTAATTTATTGGCACTTGAGGTGCTGGGTCTGCACGCTGAATATTTCCTACTCTCTGCCTCCAATAGTCGCGGCCCCACAGGGCCAGAGGGGTCAACTAGACGGGACAGATCCCTATGTGAATGTTCATTGGCACTCTGCCCTGGTTCAGTCCTTCTGGCAATCCAGTTTGTAAGTGGGGAAACGGAGGCACTAACCCACCCGTCTAGAGGTCTAAGTCCAGGGACCTCTCTTTCTCATTGAAGGAGGGAGCCCCAGTACTAACTTTAAAAAAAAAAATAAAATTGGGAACAAAAGTATGTTTACTTACTCCTCTGCTCTAGAAAACTTTGCTCGCTCATCAGCCTAGGTCTGGCCTTCCTGAAGGCCCCCCACAAACATCCCCACAGTCACTCCCAGGTAAGGGAGAGAGATGTGGGTGCTCCAGGAGGCCCTACGTGGACCCCAGGAGTTCTTTCACCTGTGTTTGGAATGTTTCTGTGTCTAAAGGACTGATCCCTCCCTGTGAATCTCAGGTAGGCCATTTGGAGAGTCCAGAAGAGCCTTCCAGATGTGCTGTGAGTCAGCCAACCCAGCCACGGAGTCTGTTGACCACTCCTGGCTGTATCCTCAGTACACTCGGACCAGGAGTGCTATGCAGACAGCCTCGTTAGTCCTTGGATAAATGCTTAAAGATCCTGTGGCTGTGTGCACAGACCATTTATCACTAACTGGGGTGAAAGCGTTCGGATTCTAAGTATCCCTTGATTCTTGCAATTAATGCTGGACATAAGCATGGAGCAGAGAATAGCCAGAAAGCTCTCTCAGATTTACTAGGGCACTTATTGTCCCTTAAATAAATACCAATTAATACTAAAACATTTAATTAAGGTTTAAGAGCCAGTGGAGATATTTATCTCTCGCATAGCTGTTAAGCCTCTCCAAATGCATTTTTAATGATGATATAGCACTTTGGTATCATACCCCTGTCTTCTCACTCTAACCTATGTGCACGCGTGGGACCCGCACTGTGGCCAAGCCTGCTTTCCACCGGTAGGTTGCCCACAATGCCCGCTGCGGCTCCCAGGCAGACATGTATCCGGCTTCCTCAGATCCAGCCTCTATGAGTGATGCCAGCCGATTCCTGCCTGATACAGACTCTGAGGTAGAGCTGGACTGCTCTGGACAGAGACAAAATGAATCCAGCCTTCCTCTGCCCCAAGGAAGGGGAGCTGGTGGGCAGGCCAGCCTGGGCTGACTCCTTGCCATTTTTCATGTACCAGGTAAACTTCAGAGAAAGCTCATTAATGTTCAGCTCTTTCCATTTGCCAAGGCCACTTCATTCCGAACAGAGCTCAAGCAGTCACAAAAGCTCTTGAATCCAAAGAAAGTGGGAAATCAATCACCAGGTATTATTTTCAAAAATACACTGGAGACATAACTTATAAAAAAAAATAATAAGAAGAATTGCACCTGAATCTTCCCACTTTTTCTCTTAAAAAAATACATGAATAGAGTATCAAACTTTCGTTACTGAAAGGAACACATTTTTCAAAGCAACATCCAGACCCTTCTGGAAACTGCTCTTTCTAAGCTGAGAACTGGCCCCAGGGAAATTGGAGGTGGAAGGAAGTGGCTATTTCAGGTTGTGGAGAAAGTAGCCCCCACAACCCCTCAGGGAGGCCTGTTTATTCTCTTTGTTTAGCAAAAGCATACACTGACCCTTAAACCCAGTGACCTGGGGAATGCTTGCAACCTGGTGGGGCCGGACCAGGCTGAGAATTCCTTTCCAGGCAGCAGAGGGCAGAATTTATCCCAGATCTGGATCTGGAAGCAACTTAGGCACACAGCCTGAGTGGACACTACCTTCAGCTGTGGTGTTCTCCAGACAGGGTCCCTGGGCCGGCCTGGGGTCCTTCCCAGCTGGCTTGGGCCCTTCAGTCTCTCTCCGGGCTGAGCAGCTCATGTGCTGAGTCTCTGGAACTGAGAAACCCAAGGACTCCCTATGTACTTAAGTTGGAGAAGCAGAATTTCAGCTGGAACTCGGGGACACACCTGGAAGGTGAGTGTAGGCAGCCTCTGAGCTCTGCCCTGCCCTGGTCCTGGTGTTAAGACACCATCCCACCCTTTGCAGTGGCTCGGAGCTGCTCTACAGACGCCTATCAGGTGCAATATTGGAAGCATTTCTCTCTCCCTTTCTCTTCTGCTCATCCTGGAACCCTGAGTCAAAACGGAAGTCTGAAGACCTGGAGAGGATCCTCCCCACGTGGCGCAGGCTGCCTGGTGCTGGGGGCTCTGGCTGCAGCCCCCATAGATCCTCCTCCAAGTTGCCTCCTCTCCACATCACGTGCAGGCAGCGCCCAGGGCCATCTCAGGCTGTGGAGGGTCAGTCTCTGGAACGGAAATGAGCTGATTCCTGCCCACACTGCTTCTCTGAGCTTCAGACAGCGTAGATTTCCCACTGAGCAGGGAGCTGAGCAAACAGAAAGGAACCAGGCAGGGGACCCGCTCCCAGGAGCTGTCCTACCAGCCAGCAACGCATCTCACACACATGGCCCTGTGCAGACTGCCCTGCGCCCAAAGAGGACCAGGCAGGGCACTGTCAAGGATAGAGGTGACAGCGCCATCGTCCAGGCAGGGTGCAGTCTGAGGAGGCCTCCCAGGGATGAGACCTTTCTAGCTGAAACCAGAAAGATGTGAGGTTGGAGATTTGCCGTCTGAGGTTGGAGAGACACCTGGAAAACAGAGAGGACGAGGGAAGAGTTAGAAGGGGCAGAGGCAGAACACAGCTGCAGGTGGATCCACTGAGCTGGTACCGGAAACTCGGAAGCCTTTCCAATGGGAAGGTGGCAGGAAAAGTCCACTGGGGGACACCTGCGGGAGAGTGGCCGGCCAAGGAAAGAGGCCTTGGTTCCTATATGAAGGTCAAGACCAAGGATTGGGAAGCAGTTCACACAGGAAACCTTTCTCATCTGGCAGGTGTCTGACGTGTGGCCCAGCCCTGGATGCTTGGCATGACAGATGGCTCTGTTGATAGCCAGTAACCAAGAGAAATAGAACAGCGGCTTATAGCAGGCCACCAAGCCCAGCCTTAAGTGACCCCACATCTTTAATCTCTTATTAACATAAAATTTACATTTTAATACCTTTTAAGTACACAGTTCAGTGGCATGAAGGGCAGTCCCACTGCTGTGTGCTCCTCACCACCACCATCTTCACCTCACTTATGTCTTCCCAGAGGGAAGCTCTGTCCACATCAACACTAATCCCTCCCCCACAAGCCCTGATGACCCCCATTCTACTTCCTGTCCCTGTGAATTTGATCACTCTGGGGACCTTGTATGAGTGGAATCATAGTATTTCTCTCCACATTTTTTAACTTTCAAAAACTTAAAGTGAAGATGGACAAGCTATATCTCCCTGCTAAATTGCTTCACTTTTAAAGCTGCCCCCAAATCCTGGAAATGTGGAGGAGGCTGGTGGGGTGGACACAGCTGGAGTAGGGCCACCAAGAGTGCTCCCACACCAGTCCAATGGCGTGTCCTGTTTCATTAAGTGGGATGACACCCGTGCCCACCGCAGGGGAGTGCACACACCACTGTAGGCTCCACGGAGCTGCCCACACATGTGTCATTTGGAGTGAGTTAGCAAGGTGACTCTGCTCTCATGCTCTGTCATGCAGACTTGGGGAGACCAGCACCCTCACCCCCAGTCCTGGTTGGACAGTCTGTGACAGGCCGAGGCTCTGGGAGGGGACACGAAGCCCAGTGTCATGCAGGAGACACCATCCCGGGGCTGTAGCCTCGTCCACACCCAGGACACGTCCTGCACCAGGGTCTTCCATCCCTCTGTCTCAGCCACAGTCACCACAGTCACTGTGGTGGCTTAGTTGATTGTGGAGGGAGAATGTGGTACCTGGACAGTGGCCCTGGGCCTAGGGGGCTGCTGGACATCCTTGCGTATCTCTTAGCATCTAACACTCACAGGCTCCATGCAGAGGACCTGATCCCAGGTCTCCAGAGGTGGGCACAGGAATCTGACTTTGGGAAATTCCCTGACAGTGGAGCTGTGGAGCCCGTCTGGCCTCCTGCTGTGCCCGAGCTGGTGGGGATTGCAGACCTGTCCAGTGCTGTTCCCAGCTTCATTCTGGGATCATGGGGCTGCACTCACCCTCTGCTTTGTACGGTCTGTCTGGACAGGATGCGGTGGCGATACTCTTTCTATTTGTTGAGAGTTCTGACTGCCTGTAGTCATGGGGTGCAGCTGGGAGCTGTGAGTGACAGCAGCCCTCCCTGCCCCTGACTCACCCACCTGGCTGAACTGTGCTGAGTTCAAGTTTACCTTGGCATACCTGAGCCCAAGAGGACTGTTGCCGTCTGACTGTCTGGCGAGCACACACTTGCCGGGTGGTCTCTTGAGCCTTCTATTTCAGGCCTGCTTGTCAGAGTAGGGTGGAGCTGTGGCCAGCTAACCTGACCTCCTGGTAGGTCACCTTCCTTCTCTGTTCAGCACAGTCGACCCAGGAGGTGTTTTTCCTGATATAGCCGAGGCCTGTCTGCAGGGAGCCGGTAGCTGAGTGGAGGACAGAAACAATTCAGGAGTGGAGCAGGCCCAGCTGCCCTCTGTGGGTGGGAGGCTGGACAGGAAGTGAGCAGTGGGTGACCACACTCAGGCCAGCTGACCAGCATCTGTGTTGATGGAGCAGGTGGTCCCAGCCGCCCCTCAGGAAACACAGACCACGGCAGACCACGGTGATTCACACCAGGTTCACATCACTGGGATCCCCAGCGTCGGTCCATTTCCTCCCCAATGAGGCCTTCCTTGGGTGTGAGTTACTGGAGCAGCAGAGCTGGGGGCCTGGGGGGCTCTGTGCAGGGGCTCAGCTAGACCCTGAGCCCCCACATACTCACCCTGTGCTGAGCCTGTACCATTTAATCTTTAATCTCTTCCTGTTTTCTTTTCGCACAGGATTCCGTGGGTGAACCTGTAAAAACAAAACAAAACACAATACAAAACCTAAAACTAAGATATCTAAGGGGGATGGTCCCCGACCTGCCACTTCTGTTTGCCGGCAGGAAACTCACAGAGCAGGACGCTCGAGGCCAAATATATTTTTGTAAAAATGCTCACGCCTATGGGTGACTGCCTTCTCCCGGAGTTTTCTTTGGAGAACAGAAAGAAGACATGCGAGAAAGAAACTGGGGTCAGAGAGAAAAGGCCGCCAAGCTACAAGGACAGGAGGAAGCACCCGAGACCGAGGATTTGTCCTACGATTCTGAACCTGTGCCAATAATACCATTATGTGCCACGTACTGACCTGAAGGCTCGGCGGCCACGCCGAAGCCCAGAGAGTCACTCGTAGAAAATCTTACAGAAAACAGGGGTGGGAATCTCTTCCGATAGAGTCGCTATTTCTGGTTAATATACATATATAAATATATAAATACACACAGACACACACACACACTTTTTTTGTACTGTAGCAATTTTTGAAGCTCTTAAACGTTCCTTTTTAAAAAAGAATTGTGTTATAGGTCACAAACTCTGATTTATTTACCATGCTTAGTACAAACAGAATAACCGGAGGTTTTCTACTTTGGCAAGTCATCTCACACATGCTCCGCTCACGCGCACACACACACTCTCGCATATATATACACGCATATATTGGAAACACAGTTCCACAGGCGAGCATACTCCTTCTGGTAACCTGGTATTCCATCACCATTTGTCCAGGGCAGCAGCCTTGACCCAGACAACCAGGCCTTTAAGTGACACGTCCTGCATTTGCTAGATGTTTGGTGAGTGGCACCAAATGTGTGATTTGTTACCTTGGGCCAGAATTAAGAATGTCATGGTTTTTATATATGTATGTGTATATATATATATATATATATATATATATTTGTATGTGTGTGTGCTATATACACACATATGCATAAATATGATTTTCTTTTTCATTTAATTGTTTGAAGATGCTACCTAACAGCCACGTGCACATTTACCTTGCTGGCTGCGTACAAGCGGGGCCCGCGCACCAGGCCGGGTAGGTGGTGGATTCTCAGACAAGTGTGTCACATGAGCATAGACTGAATTAAAGAAATTTTCCAGTTCCAAAAATTAAAGGAATATATCCTTACCGTGTGTGTGTATGTCAGGGCAGTACTCGGAAATGCACGAGGACTCTGGTTTGTCTAAAAGTGAAAAACAATCCTCCTCCACGCCACCGACCAGGCTGCCCCCTCGGGCAGTTCCCCTGCGAGTGTGTGCCGTGTCCCTGGCGAGTGTATACCGTGTCCCTGCAAGTACGTGCCTTGTTCCCAGTGAGTGCGTGCCATGTCCCCAATGAGTGTGTGCTGTGTCCCCAGTGAGTACATGTCATGTCCCCACCAAGTGGGTGCCGTGTCCCCACCAAGTGGGTGCCATGTGCCTGTAAGTGCCTGCCATGTCTCCAGTGAGTGGGTGCCATGTCCCCATGAGTGCATGCCATGCCATGTTTCTTTTCCATGTCCTGGTGGCCAGGTGTCCACTTTTTCTTGGGCCTGAGGGTGACTGAATCTCCTTGGAAACTGTAGTGAAGATGCCACTCCCTTGTCAGCTCCCAGGGGCTGACATTTCTGTTTTGTCATCAAGGATCCTACATGGGTCATTATTAACGTTTTGAGATGCATGAAAATCAAGAAACATAAAATCCATGCAGATGGAAACAAACGAAGCCCTCTCTGCAGCACCAATAATCCGGGCAAGTTGAAACTGGCACAGGTGGATCAGAAAGGACGCTGTCCACTGTGTGTCTTAGAACTGAAATAATGGACCATCACGTCTATTCCAAAACTTTTGTAGTGACCCATGTTCTGTCCAGCCTCCTGGTGAGAACAGAGCCTCCAGACAGAGCCTTCCTACAGAGAATCCCAGCCAACACTCCTGACTGAAAATACTGTCACATGGGCAGGCAGCCACCTGGCAAGCCCCATGTCCTCAGGTGCCCCGGTGCCCAGACGTGCTGTCCCGAGGGGACACTGTCAGGGACCTAGGGATCCATCCCCCTCCTCGCACCTCCCCTGTTAGAAGACATTGGGACACCCAGATTAGGTGTGGGTGGCCTGTCTCCAAACAATGTTTCCTGTGCGAGGCCCGTGTGCGACCTGGATTCTAGCAGTAGAGGCCTGAGCAGAGACAGTGAAATGGAACAGGACAGGTTAAAAGGTTCAAGGTCAGAGCTGGGCAGCTGAGCTCGTCCCCACCTACTGGCTGGCAGGGCTGGTGACTTTCCGCTTCTTACTGTGGGCTCAGTCTCCCTTTGGAACATCTTGAAATGTGCTTGAAAAGCTCCTTATGTGAAGGCAGAGAGGAGGGGAAGCCACGGCTGTGACACTGTACACTGAGACCTGTGTCCACCCATGTTGCTTTAGAATTAGGAAGGTCGTTCTTTTGGTTTTTGTTGTCATTTTCTCCCCAAGCTTTAGCCCACACCGAGATGCTACAAACATCGCCACTGGCCTTTGGCCACCTCCAGCACTTTAAAGATCTCTGGGTGGGCCGAGGCTGGGTCCAGGACTGCAGGGTTTTGGCAGTCGCTGCACAGTTCTCCAGCTCCTACCTGCGCCTCCCTTTGGGTCGTCAGCCTCGTCCATCTCGTCAACCTCACATTGCCCTGGCTGGAGGGGCTGCCTTACTCCAGGTGAGCTCAGCTGGGTGTGACACCTGGTGAGGGCTGCCGGCATTGGGAGGGCCGTGGAGGCTGCTGTCCTAGTGTCTTGTCATTCCAAGCTCCTGAGTTAGCCCAGCTGGGAAGGAGCTGATGGCGGCGGGGGGCTGAGGCTGGTCTGTCCCCTGATCATGGGAGCCCAGGGTCCTCCCATGAACTCTCGGAATCCACCCTGTCATCTCAGACTGCAGCTCAGGACTCCTCCCCAACCACAGGCTGCACCTTGGATGCCCTGAACTCTTCACTTGAGTCCATAGACATTAAGGAAGAAAGATTAAAGTAAGAGAGCCCCGGGCCCACCCCTCAGTACAGCCATGTGCTCAAGGCAGGGCTGGGAGACGTCCTGGGTGCTACCACCTAATAGGCAGACGTGTACATGTCCACACCTGAAAATCTAGTTCTGTGCTGATATCTGTCAAAATAAATCCATGTGGGTAAGGGCTACCATTTCCTGATGAGTGAGGGAGTGTGTGTAAAAGTTTTTTTTATTTTTTAAATGGCTACCTTATCTCCCAGAACACTCTACTGGGAACCTCGGGAAGATAAGAGGCGTTGATGAGTGGACAGGCCTGCCCAGTCCAGCCCGCCCACAGTGAAGCCCGTGCAACTGGGGCATGGGATTTGGGGGTTCAGGCCACATAGGTGTGTACCTGGGCCTGGCCAGTCCTGCTGCAGCCTCAGTGATGCTCTCGGTCAGTCAGTGTGCCCCCTCTCTGTGTGACCTCTGGAATTCAGAGGCCCTTCGCACACCCCTGATGCCCCAACCCAAGGCCTGGTCCTGACATTTGCTTGAGATTTTATTCCTCATGGAAAGTACTCAAAGGAGGGGTGATCAAATTTGTGAAGGTCCCCCGAGTTTTGTCCACTTCCATTTTATCCTTTCAGGAACTCTCTGAAATCTCATGATTTCAAGCCCCTAAGTGACACCCTGGCCCCCAGCCTCGGCCCACCCAGAGACCTGTAAAGTGCTGGAAACAGTCTGCGTTGGCTGGGAGGCGGAGGGGGGGAGGGACACGCCCTTCTTTTGTACAGTCTGGTGGTTTCCGTGATGCCTCTTTTCTGATTGACTTTGCTTTTGTTTCCAAGTTCTGTGTTGGAAAGGCAGGGTTTCCCGACCCTGTCCCCTCTGGGCCCAGACTCTAGACAAAGCCTAACCGTGTGCCCCCTTCCAACTCCGGCCTCCTCCTCCACCTCTGGGCACTGGCGTGCCACCCGGGCTACGAGGAGGTGGCTATAAACGTTCCCATGTAGCGTCCTGTGCACAGAAAGGAGGGGCTTCCTGGGAGGACTTGTTTTCTCCCAAGTATTTCTGCTCTTCCCAGTCTTGGTGTGAGTGGATTCTCACGCTGCGTGTAACTCCCACACGGTCACTTCGTCCTCTGTGGATGTTGTAGACTTAGAGGCCAGGGCTCATCCAAGACCCACCCTGGAGCCGGGCAGTGCTGCCCAACCCTCTCATCTTAAGTCAATCTCTCTTCCCCCAAATGTCTCTCTCACCGCCACAGTGCGACGTCAGAAAGGGCTGTCCTCATGGGACTTGGTCTTCAGGAATTGTGCGCCTGGATGTCCTAATCTGTTGTTGGTATTAAAAGGTGGACACATCAGAAGATTGGCTCTTTCACTTTCTTGTCTCAGCCCAGATGGTCTAGTATCATCTGGACTGACCCCAGCCTCTGGGAGGACAAGATGAGGAGCCAGGAAGGAGGCCGGGACCACTGCCCTCTCATGGTCTGGCTGGCCCTGTCATGCCCGCCACGCTTAGTGTGTCAGTTGACATCCTCAGCCTCTATCATCAGGACAGTGCGATGTTGGTGGGTCTCGATGCTTCATGGGGCTGCCGCTCCTGTCCCTCGCACGGAGTCATCCCTCAAGTCTCCCTGGATCAAGACAACAAGACTTCTGATTTCCTGAGCCATTCTTGTTCCACATGTGAGTTTCTTAAGACACGATTCACTCCTGCGTGCGTAAGAAAATGGCTCCTCCAGGCGCCCCACAGTTAGCTGATAGATCATTCATTCACCCCTCCATTCAGCTTCTACCACATTGGCTAGAAGTGGGAAGGCGGAAGGGCACTGTCCTGCCCTCCAGGGCCAGTGGGAGGGGGCAGATGATTAATGGAGAAGCAAATGGAAAATATTTCCAGAGAGAGGCAGCAGGGTAGGAAGACAGCAGAGGGGGCGATGGGGAGCAGCAGTGGGCAGCTGACCGTGTCTTCTCCTGCCAGCCACCACCCACTGCAAAGTCACCACTTGCTGCCTGAGGTTGGAGTGAGCAAGAAAACCTTGTCCTTACTTCTTGGATAAAAATGCAATGCAGTGCCACAGTGAGACCAGTGCCCCACTTGTCACAGACTGCTCTTCCTGGCTCTCTACTGGACTCCTTAGCCATGCAGAAAGAGTGTCAGCAAGGGGTGGGGACGAGGATATGACCTGGTGACCTGAGCACTGTCTCTGCCCAGACGCTGTCCCATTGTCAGTCCTTACCTGTCAAGTAGCCATCAAGTCAGCCAGGGGTCAAGAAGGACAAAGGGACCCAGGGCAGTGATCCAGTCCGCAGGGGGCCCGCAGGCACTGTCCCTGTCCACACCAGAGCACAGCTGTTTTTCCGAAAGTCTCCCCAACACTGTGCACACTTAGCAGCCTCCTTCTTAAACAACATCTGCTTTTAAGTGAGCAGTTATTCCAAGCCACACTGTGACTCGTGTGATTTTAGCATGGTTACTTTGGTGCAGTTTGTCAGTTTGCTCTGCCATTCTGTTTTTTGATTGTTTGTTTGTTTTGCAGTGTAAATAGCACAGCCCACATAAATGAGCCAAACTGTCATCATCTGAGAATTTCTGATTATTCTTCCCCACTGATTTTACATTGATGCGCTGCCTTCTCTGAGGATAAATCCTTCACTTGCTCTGAGTCAAGATCTGTGCCTTACTCACTTTCAGCATTGCTGTGGGCTTTCCTGCAAGGTCTTCAGTGATGGTTCAACATTCTGAAACCTGTTACTGGCCCTTCCAAAAAGTGGGAAGCACAGTCCTGTGAGATTTCACATGTCTGGGCTGTGAGCTTGTGTTGGGATGTAAAGAGTGGGTAAACAGAGGTCTACGCAGGGAATGACTACCTTGTAAGTCACTTGGATTATCCAACAAGCAGAAATCATCAGCTGCTTCTAGCCTCAAACCGTTCCAGAAAAATCTCAGCTAATAGACACATGGTAATTGGCCAACCTCCGGAGTTCACATTGGTCACCACCTGACCAGGCAGTAACTCTTTGTTCAACCTCTTTTATGCTGAAGGGGCTACAGTAGCACCTGCAACTTTGTCAGAACAGTGGTCTCCCCCTCCCCTCCACAAACACAAAGCAGACCCCCCACAACAGCCAACCAGGAGCCAAGTGCTTGTACACACACCCCCTTTTGTTCTATTTTGTTTTTATTTCAGGGCATTACACATAGGCCACAGTTGAGTGAGAAAACGGTGTGCATGTAATGATACCCAGAATACAGAATGACCCAGGAGCAAGAGGGCAGCAGCTCATGGATGTCGGGGAGGAGAAGCCCGGACAGGCCAGCAGGGCTGTGCACTCCACACCTGCAATGCTCAGCCTGGGCTGGGTTGTAAAGGCCGCAGGAGGGAATGGTCAGCTCAGTGGTGGCAATGCCTCAGCTGAGAGTCTGAAGTCACCCCTTGCAGTGGCTCCATGGCCCTTTCTCCTGCTGTGTGTTCCCCTGCATGGAATCCAGAGAGCGGTTTCCAGTGAGCTCATCAATCTAAGTCATAAATGAGAGGCATAATGTCCCCCGGGGCCAACCTTGCCCATCTGGGACATGTAAGTTTATAAAGTTCAAACCACCTGAGCAGAGTGCAGGGAAGAAGAGCCAGTCTGTAAGTGAGCGTGCTGGGTCTTCTCAAGGCTGATCAGAACACACGCGTGCAGTCGATGAATGTCAATTAAGTGGTGAACACGCTGAACCCGGGGAGCTGTTAAGACCCCCACGGGCCAGGGTGAACGCTGGCTGGGATCCTGAATTCCACAGGAGAACATCTCTGTTAAGCAATGTCCCTCAGGAATGACTGTGGGCATCAGGTGTTCTTCTTTAGAAAAGTTAATTAGTTTTGTCTCAGCTGGTCTCTCTCTTAAGATGGAATCCCCCAGAGACTCTTGTTCTTGTGTGGAATTCAACACCCACATACTTACAGCACTAAAGGACGGCTCCCTAGAAGCTTCGTTCACATGGACATTACCCAGGTGATCACACTGCTCAGCTCTGCCAGATTCCTGAACTCTGCAATGCCAGTTCTTAGATATTCACAGCTTGCGGGTTTGGCCAACTGTCAGTTAGCTCTGGTCTTGAAGAGTTTGGCTTGTCATGGCCTTGGGGGCAGCGGGGATGCCAGAGCACTGAGCAATCCTGAGTTGTATTTTTTTTGGCACCATTATATACCATGAAGACCTGTAGCCACTAAAAATCTGGAATAGGGGACTCTTAGAGGACCCGGAGTATTACTTTCAAATTGCCATGCACAGAACTGTAGGTGCAAACACCACTGTGCCGATGCCCGGGACACTGAACCACGTGCTAATGAATAGGACCAGCCCTTCCGTCCCCACTCCTGCATCACCCCAAGCCAAAGGGACCATTTCAAAACCACCGTGACAGCCCAGCACCAACTGCCAACCTTTGGAGGACCAACACGGGGTGGGAGAGAGAGGGACTTGGCTAAAGTCTCAGATTGCTGAGACATGAGGGAAAGCGGCAAACCAAAAGCCATACTGCCAAGGTTTTCTGTCCCATGGCAGCTAATGCCACCAGAGTAACCCTGTCCCTCTGCCTCTGAAGTCCGCTCTGGGCTAGGGAGGCTGACCTGGAGCTATGTGACTGTCCACAACTTAGGTTCCACAAAACAGCCTGAGCGTTTTCTCTTGAGTGTACAGAAAATCAGTGTGAAGGTGACCCTAGAAAGTTGTGGGGCAGAGGAGTCCCTGCGGTGCTCTCAGACACAGCTGTCACTTCCACACACAAGCACAATTCTCCCCATTCAGCGCCTTGAGGTAAGGTAGGGCAGCTGGCTCCGAAAAGTCTCCGGGCCACCAGAGGAGACCTTTGGCCCCACCTGCCTCTTTGCCCTCCTTGAATGTAACCATCACTGTGGACAGCCGTGCTTTGTTCTATTTTGTTGTTGTTGTTGTGTTTCCCTTGTGTTTGGTTTACTCTGGAGCCAGAGCATGACAGGCCCTGACAGAGCTAGTTCTTGGCCAACTGGTGTTGGCCATGATGATTTCCCAGCCCACGGTCCTGCCGACGTCTCGGAAGCTTTGCAGTCTCGCTGCTTGGTATGAAGACCGGACACTGTCCGTGGCAGTTTCCGCTCTGCGGTCAGCGCGGGAGCAGGGAGGGGGTGAACGTGCAGCCTGCGGGTATGAAGCATCAAGAGATCAAGAGCTGGGAGAAACATGACCACTTTAGGGCACCAAATGATTGTCTTCTTCAAAATCCAGGGATGGTTTTTGCTTCTGTTTCTAATTTCCCTTTTCTCTGGTGACCCCGTCAGGACCATTTCTTCTCTTTCCAGGAGAAACCAGGTGGCCAGTGCTGGAGCTCAGGGTCACCTTCCAGTGAAAATTATTTAAATGCAAAAGAGAGCAAGAACACCAGGGTCTCGCACAGACTCTAATGACCTTGCTTAGGTTTCCTTAACTTGCCACCTGCAATGGTCGGAGGGGAGATGAGCAGGACCAAACGCGGGTGCAGGCAGCTCCATACGTGTGGTCCTGAGCAGGCCCCGGGGACCTGCATTACACCAGAAAGAGTAAAAATGGATGTTGAGGGAAGCTTGAGGCCATGCGTTATTTATATTTTTAAAGTCTTTTACATTTTTTGAAAAAGGAATAAATGTTTGCTGCAAAGCATTTTGAAAATACCTCTATCCACGCACAGGGGAAACAGCTGAAACCCTAGGTCATTGTTTAATTTGGTGGAAACAGGTCCCCGAGTCTGCAGCAGACGGCGAGGGCAGGGCCCTTCTCTGTGGTTAGGACTGTCGTGGGTCTGGCTCCAGCGTGTGCTTTATAAAAAGGAAGCTCCGTTAGCTTTCCAACACATCTTTGCCAGGTTAACTTGTCACTACCCATTAGAGTGGCCCTGTGAGTAAATGGAAGAGGCAGTCAATCACGTGGAGGTTTGGCTGTCACGTCCACAGGCGTCGGCCGTGGGGCACATTTGCACCATGGTCTGGAATAAACAGAATACCCAGAGAAACGTCCGATTGTTGATGGGGTTTCTCACACGGGGCCTCTGTGAAACGGAAGGATCCACTCCCTATCCATACTCTGGGGGGGTTCCTGGGTCAATTACAGGATTTTAAAGATGCACTGGCTGTCCCCTCTGCCTCCTCAGTTCACCCACAAGACTAGAGGCTCAGAAACCCTGAGCCTGGGCCACAGGACAAGAAATTCAATAATGTTGAACACAATGGCCTGTTTTTCCCAGGTTTTGCACTGAATGTTTTAGAACTTGATCCTTCCTGACTCATGTATACCAAAACTGGCTTCATTTTGATTTTTCTAAATGATTTTCTGATACAATAAATTGTTAACTTTTTATTTCTATTTTTACATGGAGTAGTTGTTATTTTTCCAAAGGAAAACAAAAGCCTGTCTCTGTTTTCGTGTCCTCTGGGTACCTACACCACGGCTGTGTCTGCAGACAAATTTATATATCATCTTCTCCCATGGGCTAAACCACTGTTGTTTAACCCCATGTTTCTCTTTAAATGCACATCATAATTATGTTAATAAACAGAAATGACACAATAGATTCGGGTCAGGGTGGGAGGGGCAGGTGACTGGGTGTGATTTCCGTACAGGTAAACTTTTATTCTATTTTTTTTTTTAAGTTTCTGTATTTCAAAGCTATGTATTTTATGTATTTGGAAAACATTGTACATGAAAGAGCTATATTATCTTTCCTGTGTATATTTAGTGCTCTGATGTTCCTATTAAAAAAAATAATCGTATGGAAAAAAAAAAAAGAAAAAAGAATTACCATGAGTTCAGGCCATAACCTCACAAAGACTTTTTTAAAAAAAGTTATTTATTTATTCAATTATTAATATTAACAGAGACTTCTTCTAAGAACATGGCCATGTTTTTAGGCCATGGCTCACACAGTCTCAATCTTCATTATTTCCAAGCAATGCCTCGACCAGTTAAACAACTAAGAAAACATTTTCAGGTCTTGGTGTCTGGGCCTGGGGCTTGGTTGTATTTGAGTCTGGGTTAACGGAGCAGGTTCCATAATGTTGTGCTTGGGAGCATGGATGCCCAGAAGCTCAGGGCTGGGGAGTCCCTGTGGTTCTCTTCTGAGCAATCCTAGGCCAGCAAACATCTTGCAAAGATTCCTGTAGAGGAAACCATGCTCTGGGGAAAAGATTGGCCCAAAGCTTAGGACTGTGTGCCTATGCCAAGCCACAGCAGTCTAGGGGGCCCCTCACCGTGGCCACACATGTGCTGCATGGGTGCCGTGTCTGCAGAGGATGCCTGTGCCAAGCCACAGCAGTCCAGGGGGCCACACCACTGTGGCAACAGGCTCACTGCATGGGTGCCATGTCTGCAGAGGAGAGAGCTGCAGCCACGTGCAGAGGGGCTCTGGTCAAGCAGAGTGGTTGAGAGCGAGGTGCCCCACCTTCTAACGCAGCAGTTCTCAGTGTGAGGTGATTGTGCCCCCATCCTCAGGAGCACCTGTCAATGTTTAGAGACATTTCTGGTTGTCACGCTGGGGAGGGGTGAGAAGTCTAACAGGCTTCAGTGGGCAGAGGCTAGGGCTGCGTCTAACCATCCTACATAGGACAGCTCCCCAGAAAGTGTTATTCAACCCAGAAGGCCCGAGGCTGAGAACCTGCTCTCAGAACTCGAAGGCACGCTGTCCTGCCTCTGCTTCCTGTGGGAGGGAGGTGCTTTTTCACCCTGACGAGGATTTAAGGTGAAAGTGCTGAGTTTTTTCTGCCCCAGGCCAACTGGAGCTAAGCCTTAGTCCAAGAGGACAAGCACAGCCTTCTGTTTCAGCGAAGCTGCACTGCTCAACCCCAGGGCAATGCCACACCTGCCTAGCACATGTTAACGTCTCTGATGTCTTTTCATATATTTGGAACTACTTGACTGCACCACCAAAGTCATATGTATTGTCAGTGGCCCTGTTTCTCAAATACAACAGACGCAAGGACATGGCCTGTAAAGGGCCCCTAGGCTGTGGTGCGGGAGCCAGGCTGGACCCAGCATCTTGTCTAACCCACCCTGACTCCAACCACAGCCTCACATGCCCTGAGAAACGTCTCCAGACCACAATCGTCTTGCTGCTAAGTTTCTTGGCACTTCTCACTCAAGCCAAGCCATAGCTAAGGCCGAGGACCAGCTGCAGAAAGACAAGGGCAGTGCTCCAAGGTCATGGTATCAGACAACACCAAACAGCAAAGCTGCACACAAGGAGAGGACCCAGACCATAGGCAGCCCAGCTGGGACGTGTGCTCTCAGCCACCTTTCCTTAAAAGGTAAACGCATCCAACAGTGCAAAAGTGCCAAGGACTGACAGGAGAGTGCAGGGCTGGAAGGTATTTTCCCTAATTACCTCTGGAGAGCAGGTGGTGCCCCCACATCCACCCCTTACCCCTGGCAGAGTCAATGGGCAATTTACCCAGGGTCTATCCAGCTCCAGAACACAGGAGCCCAGCAACAAAAGAGCTTCCATGCTGACCCTCTCAGCATCCCGCAGTGCCTTTGTCTGCCTTCTTGTGCCCACCCCAGGGGCTTCCATTTGTTTGGAGGTCGGGGCTGCCAAATGGCTGAAGTGTCCACAGGCTCCCCAGGAGAGCCTCTCCTGACTCAGTGAGAGCCTTAATACCCTGGGACACTTTGATGAATGGGATCCATAACCGCCTTTAACAAGCAGGAAAAAACAGTACCACTTTAGTCATTTAACTGATTTAAACAAATCAACAGCTCGGATTCCATTAAAATAAACTCAATTTGTTCAGCAATGTGGGGGAGGGGGGCTGGTAGTCTCTAAAAATTTGCTGGTACAGAGAGCTCTTGCCTTTGAGCTGAGGCCAGGACAATAAATACGGGGGTCCCAGTGTGGGTGGATAAATTTGGCGGAGTTGCCTGTGATGGGTTTCCAAATATGCAAGCGCAACAGGAGGCTCACGGCACTTGATGTGGCCGTGGAGCCATCCCCTAGTGCAAGGGAAAATGGGTGTGATGACAGCGTCTCTTAGCAAGTGTCCCCACCCACTTGGGGAGAGCAAAGAAGGCAGGGAAATGTTTCTGAGGAACAAGGGATTCCCCACGTCTCTTCCCCCAAGAGAAAACTAATTTAAGGGGCTAGAAGTCAAAAGTACACATTGAGATTTCTACAAAAAGGAACTAAAGCCGACAGCCTGGGCTGGTGCCCAGCTGAGGGCCCGTGGGATTTCAGGCCCTATTGGTGTGCAGATGCTGTCCATATGGCCACCATAGTCTGCCCTTTCACATTCATGCATCCCCCGTGCTTTGTCCAGGGGCACTAACTTCAGTGCTAGAACTTGGGTAAAACAAGATGTGATTGTAGGTCCCTTTAGGACCGTGGTTCTCAGGGGATGATTTTGTGACCCCAGTTCCACTCTACCTAGAAATACTTAGCACTGCCCGGAGACCTTTTTGGCTGTCACAACTAAACACTGGGAGATACTGACAGATGGAGGTAGAGGGCAGGGAGGCTGCCAAATGCCCTACTACACACAGGACGCCCCCACAACAAAAGCGATCCAGCCCCAAGTGGCCATAGTGTGTACATCTAGAAACATGGCTCCAGGACAAGTTCAGTTTCACCTTCTCTGTGTAGAGGGGAATTACAAGTAGACTGGGTGTTTATGATCAGAAATGTCGGGTCTGACACTGGTCGGCTCCAGGACAGCCCACCGAGTCTCCCCTAAGGTGACAACTTTGTTGGGAGACAGGCGGGGCATCCTAGGCAGCAAAGCAGGAGCTCCCCTTTGCCATGTCTTTTGAAACTGGGTACTTTGCTCAGCCTGTTGTAACAAAGTGCCACAGACTGGATGTCTTAGAACAATAGAAACTTCTCACTGCTCTGGAGGCCAGAAGTCTGAGATCAAGGTGGCTGCAGGGCTGTGCTCCCTCTGAGGACCCTGGACCTGCTCCAGGCCCCACTGTTAACATCCAGCAGCCTCTCGGCTCACGGAAGTGTCCCTCTGAGCTCCACGTGGCACTTTTCCTCTGTGTATCTGTGTCCAAATTTCCCCTTTTATGAGGACACCTGTCGTGTGGGATTGGTGTCCCCCCTTACTCTAGGAGGCCCTCATCTTAACTAATTATATCTGCAATGACCTTATTTTCAAATAAGGTCATATTGTGAGTTACTGGGGGTTTGGTTTGGTGGAGACAACTCAACCCAAAACACCAGGGAGTCGGAGTGAGATGCCACCACCAGTATTTCAAGTTTTCCCAATTTTCTTTGTTCTCTGTCTATCCTAAGAAAAAGTGAGGAACCTTTCAGGGGCTGGAGGGTTTTCCAGAAAGGACATTTGGGTTCCTGAGCTGTAGGGAGGGGGCTGGCCCAGGAAATGATGGGGAACCAGTGACCTTGCCTTTCCCAATCAAGGCAGCTGGGTTTCTAGTTGAGGGGAGAAGCAGCTCCCTTTTAAGGTGAGTGTCCCCAGAATAGTGTTTTTGTTTTGGTTTCAGGTTGCCAGATAAAGGTGAAGCAGCTGCCATAGTTAGGTGCTGGAATAACACTCAGGAAAAAAGGCAGGGGAGGGGAGCCAAACGCGTAAGTCCCTGCGTAGAGAGCAGCTGCAAGGGCGGAGATTTGCCTCTTTTTATTCCCCCTGTATTTGCATCTGTGGTTTCTTATTTCTGTTTGAGTTCTTCCCCGCATTTCTGAGCTTCCTATCTGGTTCTCACACATTTCATCCTGCCTCACAGAGATTGCCCCCCAGTCAGGATCTGCTGTGTTACCGCAGGAAAAAGGCCGCAGCTGCTGGCAGGAGACACTGGGCAACAAGCCGTGTGACCTGGGGGTCTCTTCCCAGCGATTCTCCACCCACTCACCTTTGAGAAGAAGGTCTGGACTTGAAAGCGATCCCTCTTATCTGTCTGGACCCACTTATTTACATTCCCTCTTCTCCAGAGCTCTCCCTGCCTTTCCTAACTCTTCAGCCTCAAACTTGGCAGAAATGCTGCCACAGAATCTCATAATAGCATCATTCCTGGGAGTGAGGCTGCAGGCACTAAGGCAGGAGGCAAGGGGGGGACGGGGAGAGGAGTCAGGCTTAGCAGCCGGCAGAGTCTGTGGTCATCCCACACTGAGGTCCACTGCAATTCTGCCTTGAGTGGAGACCAGAGGCTGGAGACTGGAGCTGTCCTTGGTGCTGACAACAGCAGGCTCCACTTCACTGGCTCTCCTTGGAACCAATGTGCAGACACCCTGCTGATAGTTTTATAATCACACAGAATGCGGCCTTGAGAACCATTCTGTGCGAGCAATAGCTTCTGGCAAGCTACTGGATAATGCGGTTTTGATACTGACATGGGCTGAGCCATGGACACAGGCTGGACCTTCCCAGGACAGCAGAGTGCTCCTGATGGACACACACTGTTGATACCAGCTGGCTTCCTAGGATTCAATTTCACCAAAGGCAGCAAAGTCAGGACATCCCCCCGAGGGCGATGATGACATGTTTCTTTTATTCCATTTAAACTGTGCATGGAGGTGGTTCTGTCTAAGACTTGGGTCATCAAATACCCTCTTCAAGTCAGCAGAAGGCTCCTTGTTGTTCTTGGGGTTGTGGAAGAGAATCAATAATGAAGCTTTAGTGAAGCTGAGCTTCGTGCTTCCCTTGAGAAGAGAAACCAAACCATGATTGCTCCTACAGCAAGGCAGGCACTTGTCCTCCAAAGCAGACCCTCCCTGGCCTGGAGTCTGCATACTGTGGGTGAGTAACGGCCGGGGTGTGAACGTCCCTCAGCCCCAAACCTTATATATGATAACATTATGCAGGAAAATAATGAGAACCATTGAAAGATGTTGCTCACTTTGGGATTGAATTACCACGTAAATCAAACTGACAGTGGGCAGGGGGCTTGTGGAATGAAATTAAAGAGGAAGCTGTATTTCAACTGGGAAGCCCTGGGTGCTTTCCAGAAGACTGAGGCTCCTCTAAATGAAATATAGCCCTGAGCTCCCATTCCATCCCCTGTGATTTATCTGAGCCGAAGAGGCTTGTTTGAGTGGTTCTGAATGTTATTTTCAAAAGCAAATGAACATCTCACTCCAGAATCAATGGCCCAGGGAGCTGACCTGGAAGGTCTTGGTACCACAGAGAGATGGGAAGCCAGGCTGGGTTTGCTGCCTTCTACATGGAAAGCTCAGTTCAGGGCAGGCTAGAGGGACTTTTAGAGGGGAGACCCCACTGCCCAGTCTCAGTGGGTGGGAGTGACTCCTAGGGCTTTTTGTTTGAACCTTAATAGGCATCAGACTGGCCGACTGGGGTCAGTGTGCATGGCCAGGGTCAAGTGAGAGTCACCAGCCCAGCTCCATGCTGGACCCTTCCCAGGTGGGTCCTAGACATGTTCAGTGATGGACACCACCCTCCCCTCTTCTTCCTGCCTGTCAGACGCTTCCTTCTATGAATCTGGACCTTTCACTTACTCCACTGCAGAGGAGGTTGGGGCCACTGTGGCTTCAGTCCTGCATATGGGGGCTCCTTCTGACGGGTGAGGCCAAGCTTCTTCCCCTAGAAGTGCACCTAGAGCATTGAGAGCACATTTCAGAGGTTCTCATCAGCCCTGTGCGTGCTGTTGCTACACATGCAGGGCACGACAGAGGAAAGCCCTCACCCCGGCCCTTGCCTGCCTGCCTTGAGCACTCTCTAAGCCCAGCATGATGGCTTTAGGGCAGAACTCTTTGCAGAGATGGTTGAGAAAGTTTTCTCCTAACCCAGATCCCGTGACTATTTAACTTTCCTGGTTGTAAATACTTACAAGTAACATAACCAAGTTGATCTCCAACATCCTGGGACCGAATAGTTCAGTTCTTCTCCTGCAGCCAGGGCAGGTGGGCGGCAGCTGGGGCTGGAGAGCAGGACCTGGGGGAAGCAGAGGGCTGTTCTCACCCCCGGCCACCCACAACTCAGGGCAGGAATTCCTCCTCCTTCCTCTTCCTATATCCCTGCCTTCTCTCTCTCTCTCTCTCTCCCGCCCACCAGAACACTGCCTTCTCTGGTTTGTGTGAAGACTGCCTTTTTGAACTTAAGAAGGAGGAGCCTTAATTCTTCCATGAGTTGAACTTTTCTCCTTTCCTTCAGGGCTTTACTAGAAAAGCAAAAAGTACTCCGAGGGGTGAACTGCTTGCTGGAGGTGAAGAGGAAAGAAGAAAGATCTCTTTGAAGCCAAAGACCCCACAACCCTCCGGGAGACATGAGCCTCCTCTGTTCCTTCTATGGAGCACATCAAGAACTCAGCATGCTGCTGCCATGGCCTCCTCGGTCCCCAATCCCCACATCATGAAGCAGGCATTAGTGACATCCAGCTTTAGGGACCAGGAGCCTGAGGCAGAGGGAGGCTGAGTGACATCCCTGAGGTCACGTAGCCTGGTCTGCACCGAGATGGCAGGTGGTCCCGGCAGGCACCAGCTAACACACCCCTGAAAACCACCCTCCAAAGGGCACACTGAGATGCCAAATGCTTTTGGTGGCTGAGTGAGTGGATTTTGGAGTAGCCCAGGGTGGGGTGGGTGTAGAGTTTCTTCAACCAACATTCCTTGAGGACTTCTAAGTTCTAGCAAGAAAACTCATCAGGAGAGAGAGGGAAACTGAGTCACACACATAAAAAAATGCAAGTCCAAGACAGCTTGTTCTTCAAGCGTATGATAGAGATGGGGGAAAGGAGGGACGGGAGCCCTCAGAGGGTGGGGCCCTGGGAGCCTGTGAGAGGGAGGGCGCCACACCCTGTTTTTCTCCAGGAGACTTGGCACAGGTTCTTCTTGTGTAGCTGAGGCCCCTGGCACTAGGCCTGTCCCTGCAGTTCTCCGTGAGCCCCATTGCAGGCTCATGGTCACTGAACAAGCTGGTCTGTCCACCTCCGGTATCCAGACAAGGCTTCATTTTATATATACCTCCCACCTCCACCTGCCGCCTGCCTTGTCCCCATGGCAGTGTGAAAGGCCCCGAGACCTACTTGACCCTCACACACCTTCCTGGCTGCTGAGGTCTGGCCCGTCGGATGCAGCCACAGCTGTAGGTGGATAGCCCACAGCTCATGTTCACTCCTGACTCACCTACACGCCATGCCTGGAAGTTCCCTCCAAAAACATAGGGCTCAGCATTCCAGGAGGCTACTGCCCTAGGCCAGGCATATAAACCAATGGGGCAAACTTTAAGAGAAGGAAGAAAAGAAGGAGCTGATGAGTAAATTCTTTCCTTTCTTTCCCCGATGGATTGCTGTAAAGAGGGGGTTTCTCTGTGGCACCTCTGGAGAATCTCTACAAGACCAAGCAGACTTGACACGCGTCCTGGGGAGGCCATGGCCAACGCAGAAACTCTCCGCCACCTGGAACTTGGTTCCCGCCCTCAGTAATCGCTACCTTTCTTCCTGACTCTTGCATTCCCAGAATTATACCCTCTCCGAGAAAGTTTAGCATACAAGTCCTGCTTCGGGCTCTGGTTTCTAGGGGACCCAAGCTAAGACAGAGCTGGTCTTGGCAGGAAAGCAGGGCTCCGTGGGAGGAGGAGGGTGGGAAGGGATCCAGGGAGACACAGATGGTGGTGATTCAGGAGGACCTGGCGGAGGCCATTCTGCTGCAGAAGTTTGGTCCAGAGCACAAGCCAGTGAGGCTGTCACACAGGTCAAACCTGTGTCAAGGCCTGATGACAGGTTCAGACATGTCCGATACAGCTATAGACCTGCGGGGAGTGCCCGGTGTCATCTGGACGAGAGGCTCTCATCCAGCCTAAGTGGCTCCCAGGCGGCCCTGAAGGACCCCCACGAGGGCAGAATCACAGCCTCAGGGGCTGAGGGACCATGTGTGATTTTCAGGATCTTAAGAAAAAGGATGCGGCTCCTGGATCGGCTGGAGGCTGATCCAGAAGAGCAGCCTAGAGAGGAGACTTGAGAGCAGGCAGCCGGGAAGACAGGCCACTTGCAGGAGAGCCACAGCCGAGCAGGAGGAGGAGACCAGCATGGGGCTGCTTCTGCGAGCATCTGGGGCGCCTGCCAGGGGGCCAGATGTCTGTGCTGGAAAATATCCACACACACAGCTCCTCTGAGCCCAAGCCAGGGTCTGGCAGTGACATGCACACACATGTCCCAAAAATGGTGGGGCCTGGCGGGGGTGGAGTGTCTCGCAGGGTGATCTGGGGAGAAAGCAGATGCCAGCAGCCCTCAGATCCCAAGAGTCCCATCCACCCAGACTGTCTCCCGGGGGGCTCACCTCTCACCCATCACCCCCGGACTTGATCCAATAGTCCCTACTGTCTCAAGCTGGCAGGAAGGTGGCACAGAAGAGGGAGGGCTGTGGGGTTGGGGGTTCTGGTAAACGAAGACAGAGGAGGTTGAGTGTGCAGGACGCCCCGCCCAGAGGTGGGCAAGGGGCACCAGGCATCAAGAGGTGGCCCTGGGGAGGCCAGTTCTCCCCACGGTCAGGGATCCTGCCTCAGAAACAGCTCTGACCTTCGCCTCACTCCATCTCATCCATGTTCCTGCAGCTAGAATATTTTTATCTCTTCCAAAAATTCACATTGATGCTTAATTCCCAGTGCAACAGTATTACGAGGTGTAGTTTCTGGGAGGTGCTTAGGTCATAAGGGTGGAGGCTCCATCTGCAGGAAGGGACTGATGTCGCTATAGAAAGCACTTGCAGGAGTGGGTTGGCCCTTCTCGCTCTTCTGCTAAGGGGGCCTGATCATCCCTGGTTGCCGTCCCACCTTCCACCCTGCAAGAACACTGCAAGAAGACCCCGGGCAGTGACCAGGTGCCGGCACCTTGACCTCGGACTTCCCAGTCTCCAGAACTGGGAGAAACACACTTTTGATTCTTTGTAACCCCCAGCCTCTGGTATTTTGTTACAGAAGCACACTGGACTGAGATCCATGTGGTTCTGATCCAGCCTACTGACCCGGACCCAGTGCTGGGTAGCCTGCCCTCTCCCCTCTCCCTCCCACCATCTACCACAGATCTGACCTTCAATGTTTTCTGCACAAAACTTCCAGTGGCTCCATATTGGCTCCGATGCCTTCACGGAGCTCTCGACCTGTTCATTTTCCATCTTGACTTAGAGTCCTAGGGCAGGGCTGAATCCTCATTTCATCTGCTCAGCCAGGACGTGGGCACCTGTGAATCCAGTTTGTGACCAAGAAAACAGTGGTTCGCTGGATGCTGGAAACCAGGAGGAAGTTTATTTTTTTTCAATACAAGATAAAAGCAAATTCTTTCAGGGGTATTCCTGTCTCCCCCTTAATGGCGGGCTCTCTCTTCTCAGCGTCACCCAGGCAGGGTTTTCTCCCACAACTATGCTCCAACTGTCTGCTTTCAACTGTGCATAGTTTCAGGGCTGCCTCCAGTTCCTTCCTTCCTTCCTTGTTTGTTAATGTTTGGGCTCTGGTCATGATGGATGTAAGAATATCAACCTTCACAGAAAGTCTACAAGGTGCCCCACAAAGGCCCAGCGAGGTGCCTTGATGGGCATCCAGGAGAGGTAGCCTTTTTGCTGCCCTACACGCCCAGCCACGGTCCCGGTCACAGGTGTGCTTTCCTCAGCATCCTGGCTGCAGTCGGGGTGCTGGGCTGAGAGCAGAAGGAGCAGGAGGGAGCACCTGCCTGAGCGAGACTGCATGATCTCAACTTCTGGAAATACAGTGGAGCAATGGCCAGACTGGAACCATAGCTTCTGTGGCTGCAGCACTTCTGTGAACATCTAATAAATCCACTGTCTGTTCCTGAGATGAAATGAGAGAGCCATCACTCTTGCTTTCACCATCTGGGTGAGATAACCCACACAGGCTGGGACGGCAGAGCAGACCCCAGAAAGGGACCCGTCAGAGGCTGGATACACTCTGCCAGCAAGAAGCTACCCTTGTTTCTCCTCCCCACCTTCCCAGGCTTCTTAGCCCCGTGCTGACTCCTCTTATGCCTAGATGCAGGGACCAGAGCATCTGTCCTCCAGTATGACTTATTTTGGGGTTCCCACATTTGAGATATTTGCTCCGTCTAAATGGTCCTTCTCTAAGGAGAAATACTTTTGATTCTCTAAGGTACAACTCAACCCTCATTTCTCCTCCTTCCAGAACACTTCTATCTCTAACTCCTGATACACCCTGGCCTTTGGGCTAACTCACCTTCTGCCTTACACTCCCGCTATGTTTGGTTATGTCTATAATGAAGCATCTATCACTGTGATAGCAGAACTGGTAAGAGGGGTGACACCAGTGGCAGGTGCCCACACCTAGTTGGGGTGGTGTGCAGTGAGGTCAGTGCCCTGGTCTAGATGGGGCAGTGTGCAGTGAGGTCAGTGCCCTGGTCTAGATGGGGCGGTATGCAGTGAGGTCAGTGCCCTGGTCTAGAAGGGGCGGTGTGCAGTGAGGTCAGTGTCCTGGTCTAGATGGGGCGGTGTGCAACGAGGTCGGTGTCCTGATCTAAATGGGCGGTGTGCACTGAGATTAGTGGCCTAGTTATCCATTCCTGTGTAACAAGTCACTCTAAACTTAGTAGCTTAAAGCAAAAACAAGCATTTTATGTTTCATTTCCAACTCTTCTGGGAGCAGAGCTGGGCGGTTCTGCCTCAAGGTCTGTCCTGTGGGTGCAATAGAGGAGGCTGGTGTTGGAACCCTCTGAAGACTTCCTCACTCATGTGTTTGGCACCTGGGCTGGGGAGACTCCATTAGCTGGGGCATCCTGGGCATTTCTTTCCCTGTGTGGAGTCCCCTTCAAGCCTAAGCTTCCTCATCTCTGAAGCAGCACTGCTAATAGGAACTGCCTCACAGGACTGTTGTATAATCAAGTGAGCGGGTAAACACTTGACAAATATTAGCTGATACGGTAACAATTGTGATCATTATGGAGAAGACTTGGGTGCCGCAGAAAGTCTTCAGATACATAAAAGCTTTAACGGGAATAAAGGACACTCACCTGCACAGACTCAGAAAAAATACCGAGACCAGTTGTTGGAAGTTATACACAAGAAGTTTCTGGTACAATTTCTAACAAAATGGTTCATAAATGAAATGGACTGCCCTGACCAAAAATAAGTTTCTCGGTTACTAAGTGGATTCAACACAGTCTAGCTGACCATTGATGGGGATCACCAGAGGGTGTGCCTGCTCCGAGGGGGACATTAGCCTCGCTTACCCCCAGGGCTCTCCTAACTCTGCCTTCTTATGAGTCTCTGATTCTGATTTGAACGTGTCAGTGGAAACAAGGATGTACGATGGACGCATGATCCTTCTCACTTATTTAGGCATTTATGTAGTCAACAAGTATTTCTTGGACATCTTGCATGGGGCAGGTTCTGCGTTAGGCACTGGTGATGGGGCTGAAATGGTGGCAGCACCATGAACACAGGGGCTGCAGAAGCCTCATCCTAGAATCTATTAAAGACACAATTTCAGAACTGTGTGATAAAAGAAAAGTCCATCAGAAACAAAGGCAGTGGCCATCCAACCCCAAGTATGGAAAAGTAGGGAAGGGAAGTATTTTTTGTTTGTTTGTTTGTTATTTTAATTTTTATTAAATCATAGCTGTGTACATTGATATGATCAAGCGGCATCATACACCAGCTTCATAAACCATTTGACACATTTTCATCACACTGGTTGACATAGCCTTCCTGGAGATTTTTTTAGTTATTGTGGGAAGTATTTATAGAAGAAACTACAGTGGATCCGCATGTATTCACTGATTTTCTCACTGCTGAGCCTGGGAGCCCAGCCCCTCCTCTTCCTCCACCTGCTCAGTGTGATGATGACGAGGATGAAGGCTTTATGATGATCTACTTCCACTCAATGAACAGCCAATGTACTTATCATCCTTGTGATTTTATTACTAACATTTTCTTCCCTCTATTTCTTTATTGTAAGAACGCAGTGTCATATGTAATACCTATAACATACAAAGTTGTGTAGTCGACTGTGTTATCGGTGAGTCTATTAGGTCCACAGTAAGCCACTAGTTGTTGAGTCTTGGAGAAGTCAAAAGTTATACGTGAAATTTTGACTTCATGGGAGGCTGGCACCTCTAATGCCCCTACAGTTAAAGGGTCAACTGCATTTAATTTGAGAACTGAAGGATGAGCAGAACTTGGGAAATCAAGTGACGTTGAGAGTGGAGAGGAGGGATTATAAAGAAGAGTGAAGCAAGGCTAGATAATGATATACGGGGAGGTTCAGAGAGGAGAGCCGGCACGGCGGGGGCGGGGGGATTGCTGTAGTCCCTCAAGTGCCCACAGGGTATGAAGTGAGCAGACACAGGAGCCCCACTTGCCATCCAGCGGAGTCCTGCCCCTGGTATACAGGCTGTCACCCACCCGCCCCCCACAGCTTGCACTTACCGAGAAAGCTATTACTGCCTTGCGAGGACTTGTCCAGTGAGGCTGCAGTAGAAACAGAGAGATGGGAGTGGATTTAAAAGATCTCCAAGGAAAACTTGGCCGGCCTTGCAACTGGAATTGGTTAAAAATAGGAGATGGACAATTAAGTTAATGTTCAAAGATGACCAAGATTTTTGAGCTTGACAGACTCAGGGAAACTGGAAGGAAGTGCTGATGGGAAGGGGAAGATAAGAAATTCACTTTAGAACATAGTGACTCAGAGATAATGGCAGGGCAGGAAACGTCCTCTAGGTAATTACAGATGAGAGGCCAGACATGGAGTGAAATGTGGGGCTGTCTTTACTGAACTCAGGAGATAGAACTCTGCTTCCATCATGCCGAGTAAATGGCATCAGACTTGTACTTCCTTCGTAAACAACTAGAAAACTGCATAAAATATATGAAACAGCGGACATCTGGCAAGAGAGCCAAACGATGATGGTCTTCTCCCTGGGGGTATGTTGTGGAGTAGAGAAGGGAAAACCCAGGTAGATAACAATCTCACAGAGGTGAGCTTGGAAAAACTGAGACTGGACATTCTGGGGTCCAATACTGGAGAAGGAAGAGTCATGTTGAAATAATGGGCTCCCGAAATCTACACAGATGTTCTTAGGAGCCTGCTGCTGAGTGCTGAGTAACAGGTGCATGGTACACATTAAAAAAAGAGTGCACATGCCAACTGGGGCTTTTACAGGAATGTAGTAGGTTTAATATTCAAACAACTAATTAATATATTTCATTATATTAACATGGAAAAAAACTCATAAGTTCATTTCAATGGATTAAGAAAAAGTATTTGGCCAAATTTAATATCTATGATGTTAAAAATTCTTACTAGTAGAAATAAAAGGAAAAATTCTCATTAGTAGAAATAAAAGGAAACTTTCTCAACTGATAAAGAGCATTCAAAACAAAAACAAGAATTTATTTCTGAAATCACACTGAATGGTGAAAACCTGAACATTTATAGGAACAAAGCAAGGACATCCGTTCTCATTATTTCTATTCACTATTTTATTGGAGGTCCCAGCCAGTGCAATATTACAAGGAAAATAAATAAAAGAAATTCAAATTGGACAAGAAGCAGAAAAACTGTCTATATTTATAGATGACAGTATGTATCCTAAAAATTTTCTAAAAACATTACTAGAATAAACAAATTTAGCAAGTTCTCTGTAAACAAAGCCATGCTGAAAGAAATCTAATGTCTATATAATAACAACAAAAACATAGAAAATGAAACCATAAAATAGTGTCATTTACAATAGCACAAAAAGCGAAATATTTAAGGATGTATATATTCAGCATAGGTGTATAGCTGTATTATATATAATATGTATAATATTTAAAATATGTAAATATTTGGGGATTATGTGTCCATAGATACACACAAGAACTTTCCACTGGAAAATTACTAAATATTCCTAAAAAAAGTTAAAAGACCTACATAGTGGAGAGAAATATCATGTTCAAAAACGGACTCAATATAAAGATGTTAATTCTTTCCAAATTGATCTGCAGATTCAATGTAACCCCATTCAAACTCCCAGCATATATTTTTTAAAAATAACAAACTGATTCTAAAATCTACCTGGAAATACAAAAAAAAACCTAAAATAGATAAAAATTAATGAGAAAAATAAAAAAGAATAGCCATGTGGGAGACTCACTGCCTTTTTATTTCAGCACTTACGATGTAACTGCAGGATGGCACAGATAGAAGGACAGATGTGTAAGTTGTGGGACAGGATAGAGATCTCAGACCTAAGTTCATACTTATGTGGTCAATTAATGTGCAACAAAGGTGTCAAGGTAATTTAATAGGGAAATGATAGTTTTTTCCAAATTTTTCCAGGAGCACTGAATACCCATGTTTTAAAAAAAATTATGAACCTTGATTTTTATCTTATACCATATATAAAATTAACTTGAAACAGATTATAGATTAAAATATAAAAGCTCAAACTATAAACTTTAAAAATAAAATATCGGAGAAATCTTCACGACCTTGAGGTGAAGCAAAGATTTCATAGGACATAAAAAAAGTCCAAAGCATAAAAGAAAGGCTAGTTTAGCCTTCTTTAGGATTTCATTCAACATTAAAAACTTCTTTCTTTCAAATAAAAACATATTAATAAGAAAATAAAGCAAGTCACTGAAGCATCCTCTGTCGTCAGGAAATACAAATTAAAAGCTGTGAAAAGACATACTCCTTTATGTCTCTGAAAGGCTAACATTAAAGTAAAAACACCAAGTGTTCCACGTATGTGGATTGACCGCAACGCTGATACGTTGCAGGTCATAAGAAACTACTTTGGAAAAGAGTGTTGACAGTTTCATGTGAAGTGAGAACATGTGCGTACCAGGAAGGCCAGCAGTCCACTGCTGGACATTCACCCAGGAGAAAAGAGAAAGCACGCCCACAGAGACGTGTTCCAGATATTCACAGCCCTATGTCACAGTAGCTCAGACCGAGAAGGAGCCAGATGTCTATCACAGGCGAAAGGGTGAAAAGATGCTTTCACACAAGGGAAGACTGTTCAACCACAGGGAAGATACAGGCACCACAGCGTGGACAAGCCGAATAGGGCAGAAAAAATGAAGCGTGAAATCCTAAAGAAGGAGAAACTAGCCTTTACTGACTTGGGCGTATCAGAGCTTGCTTGGGGCAGGGTTCAGGGTGGGGGAGGTTGGCTGCAGAGTGGCACAGGTAATTTGGGGGGGCAAGAGAACATTCCATATTTTGTAGTGATGGCTACGCAGGTCTTCCCATTTGTTAAGATATCAAATGTCTACACTTCAAATGGATAAAATGATTCCTCAGTAAAGTTGACTCTTTGGAGTGTGGAGGTTACTCCAGGGGCAGTTGTCACAACCCAGGTGGAACAGCAGGAAACCTGCAGGGACACCTGCAACCTGGCTGGGGTTATGGTTATACGAGGTGAAGGAAAAGATCCGGAGGAACCTGCGGATGAGGGAGCAGCAGGGCCAGGACACACAGACCCTCAGGCTTGGCTAAGACCCAGATCCTACGGTGTGTGCGTTCACTGATGAAGGGCTTTAATCAGAGCACTAACCCATTGCAATTTGCTTTTCATACTCACATCTGGAACTTGGGTGCATAATAAATTGTGAGGAGGCCAGACAGGAGACCTGGGGATGACGTTCGCCAGGAAGAGAGGAAGCACAAGAAAGTGAGAATCACTGAGAGGAAAAAGCCACAGGGTCTGGAAGTGGATTTGCACAAGGGATTTGGGGAGAGGCAAACCAAAAAACAAAAGAACGTGCAGGTAAAAATGTTTTTGAAGGTGAGCTGGCCCTCTAAATGGGGGCCAAACACCGTGAGCAGACAACTCACGAAGGAAGCACGGCTAGAGAAAACGTTACTCAGGGGCTCTTGCTGAAGCAAAGAGAGGAAGCCTTTACTCAAGACCCTTGTGATAGGTGCAGGGGCCACTGCGACAGGGTGGCACTGAGACTGGGCTCACCTGTAAACACAGCACGGGCAAGTGGGAATCTATAACCCAGGAGCAGAGCGAGGGTCACTGGGTACAAAACTGCTACAGGAAACCTCCCAGGTGAGGGGGATTGGGGCCAAACCCACCTAACAAGAATCTTGCTGGGGACAGGCCAGGGCGGCTGCATACCACCTGGTAGAGCCTGGGGCATGAGGGACCCCATCAGGCATCAGGGCTGGACACATGCCGAGGGTGGAGGTTCTGGCTGAACTGACTTAGCAGGTTCTTTGCTAAAAGAGGGTTTTACAAGGAAGCACACGGATGAGCCAAGGAGAAGGGTCCAAAGCTGGACTATAGGATGGCCAAGCAGAGCATTTTTGTCAGTATCAAGAAATGACCATTAAACACATGAAAAATGCCCAGTATCACTAACCATCAGAGGAATACAAATAAAGTCCACTGGAATATCCCACGTCACACGCGTGTGATTGACAATGTACACAAGTCTGCCGTCACCTGCAGCTGGTTGAAGGCACAGACAACAGAAACGTGCACCAGTCGTTACAGCTGCTGTGCGGGGCAGCTGAGCACTGTCTGCTGAAGTTGCACATGAGCCTTCCTGGGACACATCAGTGTCACTGCCAAGTATGAGCCCTTGTGCATAAAAGCTCCAGGACACATGTATAAGGCTGCCCACAGCAACTCTGGTCACAATAGCCCCATGCTGGATATGAGGCAGCCCTCCCCCACTGGCAGGGCAGATACAGGAAACAGAGTATATTCTGCTGATGAGATACTCAGGCAGCAACAGAAAACAGTGAAGTATTTCTGCATATGTGGAGGAACCCCACTGACATAAAAGAAAGAAGCCAGTGGCCAAGTGGGACCCCAAATGTGATGCAACTTGCTCCAAACCCCAACACAGGCCACGCTAACGCGTGGCATTTACAGATACACACTTGGGTGGTGCAACCCTGTCAACAGCAACAGCAAAAGCAAGATGACAGTCACTGGAGAAGTCAGGATAGCAGAGACACCTAAAATAACCAAAGGGTCAGAGTCTAGTTTGCAGAGTGTTTTGTTAAGTGCATAGTTGGGGGAGGAGCCAACAGACAAAGATGAGGAAGCTTCACAGAATTGCAACAGCTTCCATGGAAGGCTTAATTTATAGTTACAGGGGTCTGATTATGGTTACTGATCTGACTAGTTGAGGTGACCTTTCCTTTTGGGAAAGGCATATTTACCATTCCTCACTGAAGATAGAATGCTCTTGGGGTCTGCGGCACAGTCTGGTCTGAGTTAAGCACAGAATAATCCAGGAGGCAGTTAATCTACAACAGAGATCAGTGGCCAGAGGCGGGGAGGTCTTTCCAACCACTCTTGCCTCCCAGAGGCGGGGGGGGGGGGGGATCTTTCCAACCACTCTTGCCTCCCTCTCGTAGTCATTAACAGAACAAGAGCAATGAGAAGGACAGTTAATTTATAATCTAAGAGACAGAGTTGCAAACATGCTCGGGAACCCAGTCTCTAGGGATGAACGTCCCTGTGGGATCATAAATGTAGAGGGTCCTGAAATTTTCTTTTCTTTTGCATTCACCACTTATTCTTTCAAAGGGTCCCCTGGGGTACTGGCAATATTCCCTGTCTTGTGTTAGATGATGGTTACATGGGTGTGTTGCAGAGCTATTTATTAATCAGAGTAGTTATAGTTCATGGACCTTTCTTTATGCATACGGAGCAGTTCAGGAAATGCCATCCTAAAAAATGCCACATTGATGTGCTGATTACTTTGTTAAAAGCCAACCAGGGTCTAATGCTGCCCAGAAGGAAGCTAGCACCCTGAGATGGCAGGTGTTGAAGGGGAGAAAGGGTTTAACATCGCAAGGTGGCTGAGCATGGAGATGGGAGAAGTTTCTCAAGTCCATCTCTTGGGGAAGTTGGGAGCCAGGGATTTTGAAGACAGTTTGGCAGCCAATAGTCTAGGGAATTGGGCAGGCTGATTGGCTAGACATGAATTCATAGGGTTGGGAAGGAGAAATTGTCTTTTTGCACTGAGTTAGTGTCTAAGTAGAGGATCACAGGACCTGTTGATTCAGTTCCTAAATGTGGCTGAGGGTCTGGTTGGCGTCAGTCATCTGATGTAGGGATAAGGTAGAGATGGAAGGTCAGTTCAGCCATGTGGACCATCCGAGACCCTAACCATCATGAACACAGGAATCACCAGCAAGCTGCTTGCCCTGGACCACCCATGGACGGGTGAATCACTGAACTGATGCCTCACAAACTGTCTGTGCTCACCTTTCTGTGACAGCAGCTTGTGATTAACCTTCATGGCTTGACCACAAGACAATGCTAGTCTTGGGTGCAGTTTTTTGAACATTAAAAAAGGTTATCATAATGGGTCCCCTTCCTGCTCTGGAAAGGGCTCCTCCTTAATGGAGCAGGACCTGGTTGCTGTCTCAATAAAAACTCCTCTAGCTAGTCGGCTGCTGTCAAATCCATTCTACACGAAGCCAGGAACCCACTTGGTGGGTTCAGGGGCCTTTCTTTCTTCATGGGACATCCCCTATGTCAGATCCACCCACATGTATTATAGAATCTGGATAAAAACTCAAAAACCAGTTTTAGATTTTGCAACGGTGATGTTACCTATGGAAGTGATGAGGGAAGTTACCCATCTCATGACAGCCAGAGACGCACAATTCCTGGCAGTGAACACAGATAGGAAGCTGTGAAACGGCGATTAGCTCCCGGTGTGCCCACCCCTCACCTCCTAGGGTCGGGCGTCTCACTGTGGCTCCCACCCTGTGGCCGTCATCAGTTTCATAAAGTGGGGCTTCAACTTCAAACCCAGGGCACTTGGGAAACAGTAAACCCAACAAAGGGCCTTCTCTGAGTTTCCTTTTCTGCCTAAAGACTGTGTCCTCCAAAGGAATTCAGTTGTCCTGAAATGCCTCCCCAGAATCTTATCAGTCAGGAAAGATGAACTCTGATCACAGATCAACGGGAGTTTGACACCACTCCCAGGCAGACTTTTAACCCATCCTTCAGAGGGCTACTTTGAGAAAACTTTTATTACCCCACCTGAGAGATTTTTTTATCTGCATAACAAGACAGCCTTTATTCACCACCAATCCCTCCCTCACCCCCCTAGAGCCTCTGTTCCTTCCTGGAGCTCAGATGCTTTACAAGGTTCCATCATCTGACCCTTCTTAACGTCAAACATGTTTTGAGACTCCTGTGTGCATGTACACAATTAAACATGGTTTTTATTTGGTTAATCTATCTTGTGTCAATTTATTTCATAGCCTAGCCAAAGGCGCTGGAAGGTATTTTCTGCTTCCCTACACATGTTGTTGAGGCTTGGGGTCCCAGTTCCCAGAACCTAGTTAACCTGGGTTCAAGCAGATATGAAACAAAGGTGATAGTTGGTAGAAATTGAAAGTGAAACTGAAGCAGCACAGGCCTTGTGAATAGAAAGCAAAAATAATGACACACCGGATTTAGTGGGGCGAGGGAAAAATTCGTTTAAGAATAAAGAGAAAGCTTCGAGCACTTCCAGAGAGAGTTGGGGGTGAATCCCCCTCAGGAGTGCGAAGAGAGAGAGAGAGAGATGGAGACACAGAACATCCTGCAGAGGTATAAACACTCCCCCCCCCCATTTGAAATTGGTGGTAACTCTTCCCTTCTCTCTAAGCCTCCAGGCATTATCGGCCTTTCCCATTGGTCATTGATTACCTAGGTTACCTCATATCCACATTCTTTCCCCTATTTTGATGAGAATTGCTGAGCGCTGCTGATCACAGCATTCCCATAATGTTCCTGTGGGCCCTCCAGACTTCCTTACTCAGCAGGCCAGGCCTTCCTCTCTTCCCCCGGAAGCCAAAGCCCCTTTCTCTGTCTCTTCTCACATATTATAAACATTTCACAATTTAAAGATTTCAAATAGTTCCACAAAATAGAGGTGGTCAATGACGGCTTCAAACACACAGGGCCACCACTGCACAGCTGCTAGGTCTGCGCACTGCATAATGCTGGGGGGACAACCAAGGACCTCATCTAGAGCTTGCACTGGTGCTTCATGGGAGGAGACGGAGAAGCTGGGTGGAGAGGAGCTCAAGAAGGGGAGGCCAGAGGCTGTGACCAGCCAAGGAAGCGCAGAGATGCAAGAGGACTCTGATGGAGCAGCTTCCCAGAGAACTGCCCCTCCCTCCGTGGTCCCCTTGGGAGCCCCACAACCCCCCTCCCAGCACATCTTCTTGATTTCCTGTTGGACACCCCTCCCAAACACAGCCCAACAGAGCTGCAGGTAGTGTGAACCCTGGAAGGGCTAATCCTTCCAGTGGGTTCCAAGTAGCTAGTGAACTGGGCTTAAACCCAGAAAACCCAGCCAAGTGGCCCTTGGCTGACTGGAGGTTACACACTACTTTACACTGAGCATAAAATCTTAATCCCTCTCCCACTAGCTGAATGGTCCCCCTCTTGGCCAACAGGAAAACCTTAAAACGGAGCTCCTGGCTATGGAGAGAAAGGAGGGTGAGCACACCTCCTTACATCCCTGCCTTCAGGAGTACAGACAATTGCAAACTAGACCTAAGGCTAGGCAAGGCAGAGGTTAGGTCAGTGCTTACAGGTCATAATTTGCTTCACATTTTGACTCAGTATATTTTTTCCACTTGCTCTCTGATTATCTAACTCTTTTATCTTTTTTTTTCCTTTTATTAAGTCATATACACATAAATCATGAATACATTTATGCATTTGCAGGGTACCATGTGTTGATTTTTTATACAATTTGGAGTGCTTGCTAATTGATATAGCTTTCACCTCATTTACTTAATTATTGAGTTAAGACATTTATGTTCTATACTTGAGCCTTTAGACAAAGCTTTACTTCTTTAACCAATTACTAATCAAAGAATCTCTGAACCCACTTATCACCTGACAGCCACCTCTTTGAGATGTCCTGTGTGTTAGAGCTACATCAATCTATACTTCCATGTATTGATTTACAATTGTACCTGCAATTCCTTTCTGCTGGGGGCCACTTACTCAAACCTGCTGGGAGCTGTGGATCCCCAAGGCAAAGTCACTTGTATTGGCTCAAAATAAATCTTTTAAAATTATTTTTATTCTTCTTAACACTAGTCTGCATTTCAAAAAAAAAACACACTCACTTAACTCTGAGGCTGTCTAATTGTCTGTCCCTGTTGGTGCCACCTGAGCAGCCAGACTGTAGCCTGCACCCACCAATAAATCTTTTAAAATTATTTTTATTCTTCTTAACACTAGTCTGCATTTCAAAAAACAAACAAACAAACAAAAACAACAAAAAACCACAATCGCTTAACTTTGAGACTGTCTAGTTGTCTGTCCCTGTTGGTGCCACCTGAGCAGACAGACTGTAGCCTGCACCCACCAAGGACTCAGCAAGCGTCAGCAGTGAGAATGGGACAAGTTTGCATTCTTGTGGACCACAGGTCTTCCCTCCCTTCCTTCCTTCCTTCCTTCCTTCCTTCCTTCCTTCCTTCCTTCCTTCCTTCCTTCCTTCCTTCCTTTTTTTTGAAACAGAGCCTCAAGCTGTCGTCCTGGGTAGAGTGCTGTGACATCACAGCTCACAGCAACTTCCAACTCTTGGGCTCAAGCAATTCTCCTGCCTCCGCCTCCCAAGTAGCTGGGACTACAGGTGCCTGCCACAACACCCAGCTATTTTTGGTTGCAGCCGTCATTGTTGTTTGGCAGGCCTGGGCTGGATTCGAACCCACCAGCTCATGTGTTTGTGGCTGGCGCCTAAGCCCGCTTGAGCCACAGGTGCTGAGCCCACAGGCCTTTTTTCTTTCCCCCTGGAACTTTCTCTATACAAGACACACCCTTTCTCTGACCTCTCAGAACCTACCTTTATTTTGTACCAAAGTCTGCCTGTCTTCCTTTGCAAACTGCTGGAGGAAATTAAGTCTGCAGTAACCGGATGCTCCTTTCCCAGTAGTTTTGTGCCTTGTAGTCAGAGCTCCAGGGCCATCTGGATGAAGAGCAGAGGATTTATAAGGAAATGAGTGGTTTGTCACCTAAAAGGCACTGAGCTAAAGCTGTAACCTGAGGGATGTTTTTCTACCTGCCTCCCTCCTTTTGTGGACATGGGCATCCAAGGCATGAGGTGAGTGGACATTAGCTCAGTGAGCTCTGCGTGGCCAGGAGAGAGTTAAGTCATAAAGGTTTGAATCACATTCAAGTCAGGTGCCCCTGGTAGGGTTCCTCTCTTTCTCATTTCTTATTCTAATTTTGTAGATTAACACCGTTAATGATTCCTGACCTGTAGAAAAGTTATTTCGTTAATATATTTACATGATAATGGGCGTTTCAGTGCCTTCCTAGGGGAAACTCCATCCCCAGAGGGGCCTAGTGGAGCTGGAGCTGGACACTGTGGAAGTTCTGGATTTTTTTGTGCCTTTGAGAAAAGTCACAGACTCTCTCCCCAGAAACGGGGACACAGCACAAAATCCTTCACACAGAGCCCTCTACCCCGGCCATCCCACGGGGGCCCAGGCTAATTCCACAAGGGAAGCTAGACTTTAGCCTCATGACTGTGGGCAGGAGTAAAAGGCACCCCATCATTTGGAGAGGGGAAGATTGAGTGCTTCTGTAATTCATTAATAGTAATACCAAGTTAAAGCTCACTTACAATGAGGGTTTCACATTTAGAAACCTCTGAAGGCTTCCGCAGCCAGAGACTGTGGCTCCAGAGGTCAGATGCTTCGTGCAGAAAGGGCCCCCTTTCCTACCCTTCCTGTCGGGGGGGGGGGGGGGGGGCGGGGGCCCCCCTGTGTTATTTACAAATTCGGGCCAATAGCAAAAAAAC
>CAUYPK010112282.1:0-20750 GCA_963574355.1 Loris lydekkerianus
TGAGGCAGGAGAATCTCTTAAGCCCAAGAGCTTGAGGTTGCTGTGACTCTACAGCACTCTATCTACGGTGACAGCTTGAATCTCTGTCACAATTAAAAAAAAAAAAAAATCATCCTGGCTTAACCCCAAGTGCTGGGATTACAGGCAGGAACCACGACACCTGGCTGTTTCATGTGTTTAAAATGTTTATTATTGGTTATGGGGTAGACTATAGAAGCCATAATTCACTTCTACTTATTTTGAAATACTAGGAACTTAAGAAACACAAAAGAAAGCACTGGGACATGCCTAAGCAATTAGGGATGGTCAAAGTCAAACTAGGCACAGATTTTCTGCCATTCATCTATGCTCATCACCTTTTTTTTTTTTGGAGACAGTCTGAGCTCAAGCAATTCATCACCTTGGCCTCTCAAAGTGCTAGGATTACAGGAATAAGCCACCTAAAAAAAGGAATGGCCCACTTTTTTTTTTTTTTTTGAGACAGAGTCTCTGTTACCCAGCTAGAATGCAGTCATCACAGCTTACTACAACCTCAAACTCCTGGGCTCAAGTGATCCTCCTACCTCAGGCTCCTGAGTAGCTGGGACCATAGGAGCATGCTACCATGCTCAGCTAATTTTTCTATTTATAGAGATGGGGTCTTGCTCTTGCTCAAAATCCTGACCTTAAGCAATCCTCCCACTTAGGCCTCCCAAAGTGCTGGATTTCAGGCTTGAGCCACCATTCCTGGCCTCCACTACTTTTTTCTTTTTTTGAGACAGTTTTATTTTGTTGCCCTTGGTAGAGTACTATGAAATCACAGTTCACAGCAACCTCAAACTCTTGGGCTTAAGTATAAGTAATTAATTCTCTTGTCTCAGCCTCTCAAGTAGCTGGGACTACAGGTGTCTGACATAATGCCCAGCTGTTTTTGTAGAGACAGGATCTTGCTCTTGCTCAAGTCGGTCTTAAACTCCAGAGCTCAGGCAATCCACCCACTTCAGCCTCCCAAGTGCTGGGCTTACAGGTGTGAGACGCCGTACCTGGCTTTCTATTTTTTTTTTTTTTTTAAGACAGAGCCTCAAGCTGTCACCCTGGGTAGAGTGCTGTTGCATCACAGCTCACAGCAACCTCCAACTCCATGGACTCAAGTGATCCCTCCAAAGTAGCTGGGACTATAGGCACCTGCCACAACGTCCGGCCTTTTTTTGGCTGCAGCCATCATTGTTGTTTGGTGGCCTGGGCTGGATTTGAACCCGCCAGCTCAGGTATATATGTGGCTGGGACCTTAGCCAAGTCCTGGCTTTCTATTTTTTTTTTTTAAACCCCATTATCCTAGATTCTGAATATGCACTCCTATTTCCTATACCCATTTTTATTTTCCAAAAAATAAAAACAGTATAATTAATATTCTTCATTATCCTCCTTGACATTTGATTGTTTGTACTAAAGGGTGTGTATTAGTATATGTGTTTTAAATACTAAAAACATCATATGGGAGGTGCCTGTGGCTCAAAGGAGTAGGGCGCTGGCCCCATATGCCAGAGGTGGCGGGTTCAAACCTAGCCCTGGCCAAAAACTGCAAAAAAAGAAACATCATATGCCTGTACTTGGGACAGTGGCCTAAAATATTTTATTGATCCTTAATATTTAACAATCAGTTTTTTACGTTTTACCTATCAAGCTCTTGCTTTACAGAGCACAAGTGAAAAAAGGATAAAACATGAAAGAGGATATAGGAAAGCTCTATATTTTTTCTAAGACATGGGAATTTGGAAAACATTATAAGCAAAAAAAGAATGAAGGCTGGAAAATAAAATTTAGATATAGATGTTAAAGGAATAGGGATTACCTAGAATAAAAGTACATATGGTGGCACCTGTGGCTCAGTGAGTAGGGCAACGGCTCCATATACCGAGAGTGGCAGGTTCAAACCCAGCCCCAGCCAAACTGCAACAAAAAAATAGCCGGTCATTGTGGCAGGCACCTGTAGTCCTGTAGCTACTCAGGAGGCCGAGGCAAGAAAATTGTCTAAGCCCAAGAGCTGGAGTTTGCTGTGAGCTATGACATCACAGCACTCTGCTGAGGGTCACAAAGTAAGACTCTGTCTCAAAAAAAAAAAAAAAAAAAAAAAAAGTACGCAGCTATGATTTAATAATAAAAAAGAATATTCAATACAAATGGAAAAAAATAAGAACGATTGTTTACCTCTCTTAAAAAAAGTTCATATAATAAATCACATAACTATCTTAAGTTTAAAAATTATCATATGCAAACGTGATTAATTTTGTTCATCAAGAACAAAAGAAAATGCATCTCCTCAAACTCAAGGAACAAGAGAAGGATGGTTAAAATAACTTCCCCTTCCAGAGCAATTTAGTCTTAATAAAGTCATCAGGTGGTGAACAAGGAATATGTTTGAGCCAGGGGATGGGGAGAGGCAGCTCAGTTATAGGCATCAGAACCTAAGTTGCATGTAAATGGCATCCACATGGGACAACCCAGGGGAATGCTAGGGCCTGAAAGGGGTGAAGAAGAATTCAGTGCTGAAAAGGGAGAAAATCAGAATGAATCCTGTGGCATGAAATTGGAATTACGGATGTTAACAGGAACTCATAGTTTCTAAAAATATGGAGATATGCTGGGTGCGGTGACTCAGGTTTATAATCCTAGCACTTTGGGAGGCCAACTCAGGAGGATGGCTTGAGGCAGCCATCCTCAAGACCAGCTTGAGCAACACAGCAAGACCCTGTCTCTACACAAAATTTAAAAATCATCAGGGCATAGTGGCACGTGCCTGTAGTCCCAGCTACTCAGGAGCCTGAGGCAGAAGGATCACATGAGCCCAGGAGGTCAAGGCTGCAGTGAGCCAGGATCATGTCACTAGTACTCCAGCCTGAGTAGGAGTAATAGAGCAACATCTTGTCTCAAGAAAAAAAAAAAGTTAAGATAAATATAGAAATAATTTGTATGTAAATGTGTATATGTGTGTGGAAACATGAATGTAGGGGTGTGTGTGTGTGTGTGTGTGTGTGTGTATATATATATATATATATTCCCTAGGTTTTTCCCCTGAAAGGGCCTGAGCACAGTGGTACCTCAGGAGTTATGAAATCACCTCGTACCCAGATTTGGTCTTTAAATAACATTCTTCACTAAACAAACAAACAAACAAAAACCCCCAAAACCAAGGCTTCTTGGAAAAATGGCTGATTCCGGGGACAGGCCAAGACCAAGATAAGGTAAGCCTAGAATTTCTTGTTCCAGAAAGCAATAAAGAAGTCAGAAAATTATATGGGCATGTCCCAGAGACACAGAAGGCAACTCACAGGGATCCTCCTGACCAAATCAGGGACAACTGGTACACCAAAATATATAATGATAGTAATGAATTATAACCTATTGAATAAAAAATGAAATCTGAGCCCATGCTACTATAAATAAATGAATAAAATTTAATGAGAAATATTTACATAGATTCTAAGACCCTCCGCACAAAATACCCTTTAATTGCAAAAGAGGAATTATTTTACAATGGAAACATGTCACAAACATACCCTCAATCAAGTGACTAAGGTGATAATCACCATAAATGGAAAAACGAAAATACTGTGCCATCTGACAGGATGCCATGAGAACTCAGCAATGCTTCGTAATGCACACACATAACCTGAATCCAATCATAAGGAAACATCAGACAAATGTGAATTGAGATACACTCTACAAAATAACTGGCCTGTAATTTTCAAAAATATCAAGCTCATAAAATTCAAGGAAAAACTGAGGAAATGTTCCAAATTAAAGAAGACTAAAGCAACATGACAAGTAGGTGCAAGGTGTGATTCTCAAGTGGATCCTTTTGCTGTAAAGAATGCTATTAATTAGCCAGGCGTAGTGGCGGGCACCTGTAGTCCCAGCTACTTGGGAGGCTGAGGCAGTTGGAGGTTGCTGTAAGGTGTGAATATTATTAACATAAGTGGTTTAGTATATTTCATGGTCTTAAATTCTGAGATTTTTTATTGCTAGGTCAGGACCTAAACAGTTTGTGCTGTAAAAGAGAAATGTAGATGTTTGTATGGGTAATAAAGGCAAACTTGGAATAAAAAACAGCTGGAACTACTAAAGATTTCAGTAAAAGCAAAATGATGTAGACAGTTTTTTTTTTGGAGACAGAGCCTCAAGCTGTCGCCCTGGGTAGAGTGCCGTGGCATCACAGTTAACGGGCTCAAGCGAGTTTCCTGCCTCAGCCTCCTTAGTAGCTGGGACTACAGGAACCCGCCACAACACCTGGCTATTTTTTTTTGTTGTTGCAGTTTGGCCAGGGCTGGGTTTGAACCCGCCACCCTGGGTATATGGGGCCAGTGCCCTACTGAGCCACATAAGGTGGCTCCAGTGATCCCTGCTTTCTGGCATTCATGCCCTTGTGTAATCCCCTCCTCTTGAGTATAGGCTTCTAATGAATAAAATATGACAAAAATGATGGGATGTCATTTTTGAGATTAGGTTACAAGATGAGTATGGTTTCCATCTTGCTCTTTCTCCTACTGAATCTGATGGAAGAGCTGCCAAGTTGTGAATGGTCTCTACAGAGAGATTCATGGAGCAAGGGACCAAGTGAGGTCTCTGGCCAACTGAAGCCCTCAGTACAATAGCCACAAAGAAATGAATCCTGCCAACAATCACATAAGTGTTTGGAAGGGGACCTTTTTGTAGCTAAGCCTTGAGATGACATTGCCCATGACCAATCTTTTTCTTTTTTTTTTTTTGAGAGAGTCTCAAGTTGCCCTGGGTAGAGTGCCATAGTGTCTTAACTCCCAGCAACCTCCAAATCTTGGGCTCAAGTAATCCTCTTGCCTCATTGTTTCTATTTTCAGTAGAGACAGGGTCTTGCTTTGCTCAGGCTGGTCTTGAACTTGTGAGCTCAAGCAATCTACCTGCCTCAGCCTCCCAGAGTGCTAGGATTACAGGCATGAGCTACAGCGCCTGGCCCATGGCCAATGTTGACTGCAGCCTCTGAGAGATTCTGAGCCCAAGGATTCAGCTAAGCTATACTTGGATTCCTGAGTCACAGAAATTATAAGATAACATATGTTTGCTGTTTTAACAATAGAGAACTAATACACAAAAGAAAAATCTCAAGAGACATGAGGCTATAATCCTAGATCTACCATTTGTAAGCAGGTTGATATTGAGCAAGTTATGTGACTTACTCAAAACTGTCTCCTCTTCTGTAAAACAAGTGTAACAATAATAATAATAGTAATGCCTATTAGCTTTTCTTTTTATGTTTTTTTTTTGAGACAGAGTCTCACGTTGTTGCCCTTGGTAGAGTACTATGGCATCACAGCTCCCAACAACCTCAAACTCTTCAGCTCAAGTGATTCTCTTGCCTCAGCCTCCCAAGTTGCTGAGAGTACAGGCACCTGCCACAACTCCTATTTTTTTTTTTTAGAGCCGGGGTCTCTCTCTTGCTCAGGCTGGTCTCAAACCAATCAACTAATGCAATCCACCCGCCTCGACCTCCCAGAGTACAAGGATTACAGGCGTGAGCCACCACGTCTGGCCTAGTAATACCTATTTTCATAGGTGAAAACATACTATATACTGATATTAGTTATTATTTCTTCTCTCAGGCTCTTAGTTTTTTCTTCTGTAAAATGAAAAGGCTAGGCAATCTCAAATATCTCTCTGAGGACAACATATTATGATGCTGATTTTCCTATAAAATTGTCTTACCAAGATTGATTCTTTTTTTTTTTTTTTTTTTTTGAGATAGTTTCAAGCTGTCGCCCTGGGTAGAGTGCTGTAGCATCACAGCTCACAGCAACCTCAAACTCTTGGACTTAAGTGATTCTCTTGCTTTAGCCTCCCAAGTAGCTGGGACTACAGGAGCCTGCCACAACATCTAGCTATTTTTTGTTGTTGTTGCAATTGTCATTGCTTTAGCTGGCCCGGGGGGTCGGGTTAGAACCAAATGTGGCTGGCACCTTAGTCACTGAGCCACAGGCAATGCCAGCCAAGACTGATTCTTAAATTTAAAACAGAGTAAGTGGTATAATACCCTAGAAGAATAACAATCATAGGAGCAGGTAGAAAGTGCAACTCATGTGAAGTAAAAAAGGATATAGAGAATGTTTCCACTCTGTTAAAGAAGGCTTCTTTGCTTGTAGATTCCAATGGAGGTTGTTCTGCTTGGGGCGATCCATTAACTGACTGGGATGCAGCAGATGTATCTTTCCTAATATAAAGCAGCAAAACTGTTGGTAATCTTTGCATGGTTCTACTCTGCTTAAATGTTTTTTATCTAGTTTCTTCATCACAATATGAATCATACCAACACTGGATTTTAAGCTTCCTAAAAATGATTTTAGTAATGTCATTCTTCTGCTTAGTGTTTTCAATGGTTTCATAATGCTTACTAAATAAAACCCAAATTCTTCAGTATGGCATTCAAAATTCTTTACAGTTTAACCATTCCTCAATCTCAATTTCTACCTCTACAGCGCTCTACTAATACTGGCAAAATATTCTCCTAGCTTCCTCATTGTTCTCCAATGTATTTTGCATAACTTCAGTAAACACAAAATAAGACTTCAGGTATGATTTACACAATTTGAACCTCTTTAGAAATTTAATTCTTTTAATAGCATAATTTATATATTTCTACCTATGTGGACCTTGGATACCCATTCCTTCCAAAAAAAGAACCGCTGAGAAAATTCAAATCAAAGTAAAAGTCTTTGAGAGATTTCATGAAAAAATTTAAGAGGAAAAAAAAATCAGCAAAGCAATCCTCTCATTTTCAGTGACATTTCAACAGTGCCTACAAATGGAGGTGAGGAGTTGGAATTGTTGAAAGACAAAGTTATTTTAATAAAAATAGGATTATACCAACAATTATAACTCAAAACAAATTTATTCTAAGAATCTTTCTCAGAGATTCTCGGAGAGCCCTGAGGAGGTATGGTTCTCGGAAAAAATTCAGAGGAACCATAAACTTGGATGGGGTAAAAAGTACATTTATTTCATTTTTCACTGAAATTCAGCATTTCTTCTGATTATTAATGAAGGTAAAAAACTATAGTAGTATTGGCTTGGCCCCTGTAGCTCACCGGCTAGGGCGCCAGCCACACTGGCGGATTTGAACCCAGCCCGGGCCCGCCAAACAACAATGACAACTACAACCAAAAAATAGCCGGTGTTGTGACCGGCGCCTGTAGTCCCAGCTACTTGGGAGGTTGAGGCAAGAAACTCGCTTAAGTCCAAGAGTTTGAGGTTGCTGTGAGCTGTGACTACGTCCACCGAGGGCGACGTAGTGAAGACTGTCTCAAAACAAAACAAAACAAAACACTGTAGTAGTATTAGTAGCACCTGTGACTTTGTCATCAGTGGAAATAATTTTCTCACATTTACTATGGTGGCTGTACATGTTTTGAAACAACGTTTATGCTCACCACTACTTCAAAATGACGGTTGATAACATACTACTAGATATTATAAACTTTTAACAAAAAACCACGTTACTGCATAACTTTTTCTCTATCTTGATAACTACGTTCCAACGTAGTTATAATCCCAAGTAATTAGCTCCAAGCATTTAACAATATTATTCTGAAAAGTGGTACAAGCTTCACCAGACTGCCAAAGTCGTACACAGCACAAAAAAGGTTGAGAACCCTAACGAAGAGATGTCAGGTGCACTCATTCAGCTCGTGGTCCTCTCTTTTCCCTTTCAAAAATAATTCCCTAAGGTAAAATTCTGCCCGTTGGGCGGAACTCAGTCCATCCGAGCGGGAAGATCGAAGCCGACCAAGCTTAGTTAACACCAGTCTCTTTCAGATCCCAAGAAGCCATTCCCACCACCAGAGTCGCCCACCGAGCAGGGTACCCTCCCACTCCCATCCTGGCTCCAGGCCCGTGTTCACCAAACCCTCTCCATTTCTTCCAGAGCCGAACCCAGGACTGACTCGAGAACTTACGCGTCCGCGCCTCCCTCTTCCGGAGCAATCCCCTCATCTATCAGCTGCCGGATTTTCTGAGGGGTCCCTTCTGGAGAGCGAACGCCTGGACCCCAGTTACTTTCAATCCCCGCAGCAAACGCTGGCCCCTCACTGGGCGCCGCCATCTCGGTCCGTTGGCAAGTTGCTTCCCCGCGGGTTTGAAGGCTCAGGAACTTCCGTTCTGGGCAGTGGAGATCCGCTGACAAACCGCGGGACCCGCCCCCCTCCGGGACCCGCCCTTCCCCCCGGGAGCCGCCCCCCCCCAATCATCTCAGAACGTTACAAGCAGAGCTTGAGGAGGGTTGCGGTACTTAGGACAACCTAGATGAATCGTTTGCTTTATGAACTAGCATATTTAGGGTGATAAGGAATTTTCAGAGCGCCGTTTCTCCAAATTCAGCAGGGCTGAGGGGCTCAATTTAGTTTTCAAGTAATTAACTCATAGGACCCTCTAAGCTCCGTGTTTTTACAAGTGAGTGGCTACCCTTGCTCGGAGCAAATAATTTAGAATCCTTCTTAGAGCCCATGTTACAGGTGGATTTAGAAATCTGTGGCATTTGACGCTATTGAGCACTCTCTCCTTCCCTTATCCAACGAGTATTTATTCAAAGTGCCCTACTAACACTGTTAGGCACTGGTAATGGCAGTAGTGAGATACAGGTAGTTCTTAGGGGAGATTAAGAAGGTACGGCTTTTGAAGAAGGAGACAAAGTGAGATTCCGTCTCATAAAAATAAATACATTTTTCAGGAAAAGAAAACATGTAGAGGAGCAGATTAAAGAAATTTGCAAAATGTTTTTAACTGTTAGATTTTGAATTCATGGGTTCATTAAGTCATTCTTTCTACTTTTGAGTATGTTTGACAATATCATAATAAAAAGCAGAATAAATTAAGCTAAAAAATAGCTTGAATTTCTCAAGTACCGAGATGTTCAATTTACTTGAACATCTCTTGCTTTATAGTACTCATTTGGTAACACATCAGTCACAGTTGAATTCAATTTTTCTGCTACTCTGGATCCTGTTCTCATATAGCTAAATGTACCTAAAGAAAAAGGAAATGCTAATTTGTCTCTCTTTACATTCCTTACCTGAAATGGAACCTTTTATTTTTGAGACCGAGTCTTACTCTGTCACCCTATGTAGAGTGTGGTGGTATTATAGCTTGCAGCAACCTCAAACTCCTGGGCTCAAGTGATCCTCTTTCCTCAGCTGCTTGAGTAGATGGGACAATAGGCACCTGTCACAACACCCGGCTAGTTTTTCTACTTTAGGTAGAGACAGGGTCTCACTGTTGCTCAGGCTGGTCTTGAACTCCTGAGTTCCAGCTATCCACCCATCTCAGCCTCCCAGAGTGCCAGGATTATAAGTGTGAGCCACCGCACCCGGCCCATTGTTCTGTTTTAGAAGACTTAGAAAGTCTTAGAACTCTAAGTTCATAGGGTTTCATTTGAGAAGTCTGCAGTTAGTCTGACGGGTTTTCCTTTGTAAACTATTTTTTGGGTGGCACCTGTGGCTCAGTGAGTAGGGGGCCGGCCCCGTATGCCGTGAGTGGCGGGTTCAAACCCAGACCCGGTCAAACTGCAACAAAAAAATAGCCAGGCATTGTGGCAAGCGCCTGTAGTCCCAGCTGCTCCAATTCCTCCCTTCCCCAGCCCCTGACAACCACTAATCTACTTTTGGTCACTATAAATTTGCCTATTCTGGACATTTAATATAAATGGAGTCAAACAATATGTGGGTTTTTGCATCTGGTTTCTTTTACTTGGCATAATGTTTTCATTTTGTAGCATATATTAATACTGTCCCTCCTTTATATGGCTGAACAATAGTCCATTGTATAAAAATATAATTTTTTTTGCTAGTTAATCCACTGATAAACATTTGGTTGTTTACACTTTTTGGTTATTATAAATGATGCTACTATGAAACTTTGTGTAGAGGTGTTTATATGGACATACATTTTCCATTCTCTTGGCTATATATCAATGAGTAAAATTTGTAAAATGAGTAAAGATTATATGGCAATTCTACATTTAACATTTTGAGAGACTGTCAAAATGTTTTCCAAAAGGGCTACACCCATTTTACAGTCCCACTAGCAATGTGTGAGAGTTCCTATTTCTCCACATGGTAGCCAGCATTTATTATTATTGCCTTTTGAATTTTAGATATTTTAGTGAGTATGAAATGGAATCTCATTGTGATTTTAATCTGCATTTCCCCAATGACTAATGATGTCTAATAACCTTTCAAGTGCTTATTGGTCATTTGGAATAGCTATTCATGTCCTTCACCCTTTTTTTTTTTTTTTTGAGACAGAGTCTTACCTGTTGTTCCTAGTAGAGTACTGTGGCATCATAGCTCACAGCAACCTCTAACTCTGGGCTCAAGCGATTCTCTTGCCTCAGCCTCCCAAGTAGCTGGGACTACAGGTGTCTGCCACAATGCCCAGCTACTTTTAGAGACAGGGGCTGGGGGCGGGGGAGGGTTTTGCTCTAGCTCAGGCTGGTCCCCAACTTGTGAGCTCAGGCAATCCAGCCACCTCGGTCTTCCAAAGTGCTGGGATTATAGGCGTGAGCCACTGCACCTGGCCCCTCATTTCACTTTCTTAATTGTGTTCTTTGGAACACAAATTTTTTTAATTTTGATGAAGTCCAATTTATCTATTTTTCATTTTCTCACTTTATACTTTTGCTGTCATATTTAAGAAACCATACTGTACGTATTGAATGAAGACTTCCCCCTATATTCTTTTGTCTTTTTCATTTATCCATCTGGAATTTCCAATGTATTTTTGAATTTTACAGGCCACAAATAAAATATGAGGATTATAGTTCACCTTCTTCTAAACTAATATGAAAAAGAGTAAGATTTTTTGTGAAGTAGCATTCTGAATTGATATAGTATTGATAGAATGAAACCTGTATGAGTACTCTTCATCATTTTTGTATATATGCGTTATTTCTTATTTTACCAGTCAGGTTGAAGCTCCTCAAAGGCCAATGTAATTTCTCATCCCTTATTTCTCCAGCACTTTGCATGGTACATTTGAATTCAAAAGACACTCGGAGAGTGTGTGTGTGTGTGTGTGTGTGTGTGTGTGTATGCTTTAATGATTATAATTATGCCCAAGCACTAGTTCTAGTTGATTCCATGGTACGATTAAGCCCGGAAAGTAGGCATAAAGCCAAGGCTAGGCAACAGCTTTCAGGAGTTACAGTATGTTACAATTCCCTCTTCATCTGTTTTCTCCAGTTCTTCTCCATAAATCAGCAGTGTTCTGGTTTACCTGAAATGCGCTTGGGGGAGCAGCATCCTCAGAAATGGCATCATTCCATTTCTGTACCTGGAGATGTTCTTTTTGACCTCTTTTTTTTTTTTTTTTTGAGACAGTCTCACTATGTAGCCCTCGGTAGAGTGCTGTGGCATAACAGCTTTAGCAACTTCAAACTCTTTGGGTTTAAACAATTCTCTTGCCTCAGCCTCTCAAGTAGCTGGGACTACAGGCACCCGCCATATCACCTGGCTATTGTTTTTTTTGTTGTTGTTGTGTTGCGGTTGTCATTGTTGTTTAGCTGGCCTGGGCCAGGTTCGAAACCAGCAGCCTCAGTGCATGTGGCCGGTGCCTTAACCTACTGTGCTACCAGTTTGACCTATTTTTTCTTTTTTTTTTTGTAGAGACAGAGTCTCACCTTATTGCCCTTGGTAGAGTGCGGTGCTGTCACAGCTCACAGCAACTTCCAGCTCCTGGGCTTAAGGTGATTCTCTTGCCTCAGCCTCCCCAGTAGCTGGGACCTCAGGTGCCCACCACAACACCTGGCTATTTTTTGTTGCAGTTTGGCTGGGGCCGAGTTTGAACCCGCCACCCTCAGCATATGGGGTCAGTGCCCTACTCACTGAGCCACAGGCGCCGCCCTGACCTATTTTTTCTGATCGTCTTGTATAAGCAGAGCTTGAGATGTGTATGGGAGAATTCCAGCTCTTTGATTATACATAACTCTATATATTTTCCTTGCTTTGGAGTGGGTGCAGTTACCTAAAAGGTACCCATTACAGCTTCTTCTCAACATCATTTCTGCATGCTTGAGGTTCTCCTTTATTCAGCAAGTATGCATTAAGTAACCCTATGGAAAGGCAGGGCACTGGGTCTAGGCACTGCAGAGAATAGCATCGTCCCTGATTCAAAGCAGTTTATAATCTAGTGCTACAGAGGTAGGGGAGATGGCAAATTATCAGTAATAGAGAAGGGCAGAAAGGATGTGTGGTTGTGGAAGTAAGACCAAATCCTAAATAATTATAATACAGAGTAGATTCAGATACATACCAGGGAATGGGAGTAATCAGAGTTGGGAAGACCATTTGGGTCATATCTTAGTTCTTTTGTTGCTCTCATGCTCAGCACCTAATACAGTATGCTCTTCTTCTTGTTCACTTAGTAATTTAACAATTATTTATTGAACATCTCCTGTGTGCCAAGTACTGTTCTGGATGCTGAGAGTATAGCAAAGAGTTTCTATTATAATGAACAGGGAAGAAAACAAACAAAAAAGAACTTTAAATAGTGACAAACACAAATGGATTAATGTGACTAAGTTTTATAGTAGTTGTATAAAAACCTCTCACCTGACTGACCTTCTTATTTTTTTATTTTTATTTTTTTGCAGTTTTTGGCCAGGGCTGGGTTTGAACCTGGCATATGGGGCCGGCGCCCTACTCCTTTGAGCCACAGGCATCACCCTGACCTTTTGGTTCTTTTTGACTCATACTCTAAAATCATACTTGCTGGGCCACAAATCATGGGCCCTTGAGTAACATGGGCACTAAAAAAAATCAAGGAATCCATAAAGGCAACTGAATTCAACCCTCTCATTTTGTCGAGGAGGAAATGGCCCAGAAAGCCGAGGAGGCTTGCCCCGTGTTCAGATGCAGCGTTGGGCAGAAAATCCCTTGCCATTAGCAAGTGAAGTTTAGACTTTCGACATTTTATAGAAAAATTTGTTTTCTTAGAGATTTTTACTTCTAGTTTAGTATCAGGTAAAGGATAAGACCATTACTAATACGAATAAGGTAATAACCATGAAATTTTCTTTGAAATACTTTCTGAATTTTTGGTCCAAAGGAAGCCAAATTCAATAGAATATTGTTGCTGAGGTATCAGTATTCTTTTGATGTTCTGTCGTTTTATTTTAAAAAGTTATTCTTCATCTTCCTTTTTATTTTTTCTTTGCAGTTTTTGGCTGAGGCTGGGTTTGAACCCACCACCTCCAGCATATGGGGTCGGTGCCCTACCCCTTTGAGCCACAGGCACCGCCTTCATCTTCCTTTTTTTAAATGTGGTAAAAAAAGTAACAAAATTGGCCCTTTAAACCATTTTTATGTGTACAATTCAGTGTCATTAATTACACATAATGTTGTGCAACACTTGCAATATTTATTTTCAGAAGTTTTTCATCACCCCAAATGAAAATTCTGTAATCGTTAAACAAACACTCTCCATTCCCTCCCTCTAGCCTCTGATAACCTCTAATTTACTTTATTCATTTTGATACAAGGTCTCAGTCTGTCACCTGGGCTAGAGTGCAGTGGCATCAGCATAGCTTAATGCAATCTCAGATTCCTGGGCTCAAGCAATTCTTCTGCTTCAGTCTCCCAAAGCATGCTAGGATTACAGACATGAGCCACCATGACCAGCCAAAAGTTTAAAATTTTGATGAAACCAAATTTATCTATTTTTTTCCTTTTGTTTCTTATGCCTTTGGTGTCATATCTAAAATTTTGTTGGCTCGGCACCCATAGCTCAGTGAGTAGGGCACCGGCCACATACACTGAGGTTGGCAGGTTCGAGCCCGGCCCAAGCCTGCTAAACAGCGACAACTGCAACCAAAAAATAGCCGGGCCTTGTGGTGGGCGCCTATAGTCCCAGCTACTTGAGAGGTTGAGGCAAGAGAATCGCTTGAACCAAGAGTTTGAGGTTGCTGTGAGCTGTAATGCCAAGGCACTATATCGAGGGCAAAATTGTAAGATTCTGTCTAAAAAAAAAAAAAAAAAAAAAAGTTTGTTGCCAAGTCCTAGGTCATGAAGATTCACATCTGTTTTCTTCTAATAGTTTTAAGGCTTTAGTTCCTATATTTAGATCAGTGATCCATTTTGAGTTAATTTTTGCATATGGTGTGATGTCGGGGTCCAACTTGGCTCTTTTGCATGTGGAAATTCAGTTGTCCCAGCCCCATTTGTAGAAGAGACTATTCTTTCCCCATTAAATGGGCTTGGTACACTTGCAAAAGCTTATTGGCCAATAGGTATATGGAAAACTGCCTCCTTTTAATGGGGTATGTTGACTACTATTTTACATTTCATTGTTATATGGCATTCACGGTTTGTAGTCATCTAGGAATGTGTTAAGCCTATGAGACTTTGATTATGTTCCTCTTGTACTAAAGGAATTAAACGTTTACCATGTTTTTCCTTGACAGAGATTTTTCAGTTTTACTTGAAACTTTACCAATGAATAAAACCAGGAGTCTGACTCCTCTAACCTGCCCAGGTCCTTTTGCCTTTATGCTGATCAAATGATCCAAGATCAAATTCACAGCAAATTGTTATCTGAAAAGTTGCCAGTGTTTAAAATATTATCATCATCTCTACTAATTTTTCTTTATTCTAAAAGTAACTGCATTCTAGAACATTCTAAAAATAGACATTAAAAAAATTGTAATTTCACCATCCAAGACAATGACAATTAGCATTTCTCATCTTTTCTCTTTTTGGATTTAGAACTGACTCTGTTCAGGCCAGTCTGTGGACTTAGATGACATACAGGTTGAAGAGTGTCTTTCCAAAATTCGTGTCCAGTCAGGCTTGGTGGCTCAGCCTTTAATCCTAGCACTCTGGGAAGCTGAGAAGGGTAAATTGCTTGAGCTCAGGAGTTTGATACCAGCCTGAGTAAGGGGGAGATCCAGTCTCTAAAAATAGCTGGGTTTGGTGGCAGGCGCCTGTAGTCCCAGCTACTTGGGAGGCTGAGGCAAGGGAACTGCTTAAACCTAAGAGTTTGAGGTTGCTGTGAGCTGCCACGGCACTCTACCAATGGCAACAAAATGAGACTCTGTCAAAAACACAAAAACAAAAACAAAAAATCCCCAAAACTAAAAACAAAATTCATGTCTGCTGGGAACTTGCAAATGTACCCTTATCGGGAAATGGGTCTCAAAGATGAGATCATATTCGATTAGGGTGGGCCAGAACTGTGTTTGAACCCGGACATCCTGGGTATATGGGGCCGGCGCCCTACTCACTGAACCACAGGCGCCGCCCACTGTTAAAGGGGTTAAGAGAGCACTCTGGGAGGCCGAAGTGGGTGGACTGCCTGAGCTCACAGGTTTGAGACCAGCCTGAGCAAAAGCCAGACCCCATCTCTAAAAATAGCCAGGCGTTGTGGCAGGTGCCTGTAGTCCTAGCTACTCGGGAGGTTGAGGCAAGAGAATCACTGAGTCCAAGAGTTGGAGGTTGCTGTGAGCTATGATGATACAGCACTCTACCGAGGGTGACATAGTGAGACTCCATCTCAAAAAAGTAAAAAATTATTCTCACTGGATAAAAGATTTAAGCTTAAGACATGAAATCAGGCTTGACGCCTGTGGCTCAAATGGCTAAGGCACCATTCACATACACCTGAGCTGGCGGGTTCTAATCCAGCCAGGGCCCACCAAACAACAATGACGGCTGCAACCAAAAAATAGCTGGGCGTTGTGGCGGGCGCCTGTAGTCCCAGCTATTTGGGAGGCAGAGGCAGGAGACTCGCTTGAGCCCAGGAGTTGGAGGTTGCTGTGAGCTATGATGCCACAACACTCCACCTAGGGTTGAGGCTCTGTCTCAAAAAATAAAAACAACAAAAAACCATGAAACTATAAAAATACTACAAGAGAGTGCAGGGAAAACGCTTGAAGAAATTGGCCTGGGAAAATATTTTATGAGGAGGACACCCACCCCCACCCCCGCAACTGAAGCAACACCTAAAATATATTACTGGGATCTGATCAAAATACAGTGCTTGCATTCACATTCTTTCTGCTCACATCTCACTTTTCTTATGAAAAGTGTAACATTCTGTGACACTTGGTTCGCTGGCTCTTACCTTGCAGTATGTTTGCTTACTTAGTATCCTGTCTGTTTCATGGCCTGTTCAGTAGTTCCTCTGCTCATGTCTTACTTTCCTACATTAAGACTAAATTGTGCTACCCGCTCCCTTCTCCCCATATACACACAAGTCCTAACCACCAGTACCTCAGCGTGTGACTGGTGTTCTTATAAGTAGAGGAGATTAAAACACACAAAAGAGACACCAGGGGTATGCACAGAAGAAAGACTATGTGAAGACTCAGTGAGAAAGTAAGTCAAGGAGACAGGCTTCAGAGCAAACCAACCAGGCCAATGTCTTGATCTTGGACTTCTGGCCATCATAATGGTGAGAGAACACATTTCTGTTGTTTGAGATAGTCTGTGTTATTTTGTTATGGTAGCCCTAGCAAACTAATACACCTAGGAGATGGATATAAACGGAGGAAAAGTACCATTTTTTCATTATCTTCCAACTGAAATTTTGCATTTCAATTTTATTTATTTATTTAGAGACAGAAGACAGAGTCTCCCCTTGTCACCCTCGGTAAAGTGCCTTGGCATCATAGCTCACAGCAACCTCAAACTCTTGGGCTCAAGCAATCCTCTTGCCTCAGCCTCCCGAGTAGCTGGGACTACAGGCACAACACCCAGCTATTTTTAGAGACAGGGTCTCCCTCTTGCTCAGGCTGGTCTTGAACTATAAGCTCAGGCAATCCACCCGCCTTGGCCTCCCAGAGTGCTAGGATTACAGAAGTGAGCCACCACGCCTGGCCTACACAGATTGGGTATTTTATAATGAACAGAAATTTATTTGGCTCAGGATTCTGAAGGCTGGGAAGTCCAAGATAGAGAGGCCACATCTGGTTGGGCCTTCTGCTGTATCGTAACATGGTGGAAAACATCACATAGGTGAGAGAAAGGCAGAGAGAGAAAGAGAGAGAGCAAACTCATCCTTTTATTTGGAACCCGCTCCTGTAATAACTAACCCAATCCCAAAATAAGAGCATAAATCTCTTCATGAGTAGAGACCCCTCATGGCCTAATCACCTCTTAATAGTCCCACCTTTCAACACTGTTGACTGGGAATTAAGTCTCTCACACATGAACGCTGAGGGATGCATTCAAAAAACAGCAGTTACCCATATTGCTATTGGGCCGATCTTGAGATTATTACAATTTTATGTATCATTTTCTTATTTCATTTCTCCTAGCTGACTAATTAAAAAGCATTACTTAAGAACCTACATTCTGGGCAGCGCCTGTGGCTCAAAGGAGTAGGGCGTGGGCCCCATATGCTGGAGGTGGCGGGTTCAAACCCAGCCCCGGCCAAAACTGCAAAAAAAAAAGAATCTACATTCTACTTACTTGGCAGGGGAGATACCATGATCACAAAGATGGTTTTCCCAGGGCAAGGCTTACCCATTGCACTCCTGAGATTTCCCCAAATGTGGGAAACTCTACTGTGTAATTTGTGGTAATGGGGGACTACGTTCGCACTTCCCCTGTTAAAAAAGAAAAAAAAAAAAAAGAACCTACATTGTAAAGTAAATATCTTGCATTTGTGTTGCACTTTATGGTTTGCATTTATTTCTTACAACTCTAGAGGTGGTGTATTAATTAGAATTTTATTGGCTTCAAGTAACAAACACAATTTAGTCAGCTTAAGCAAGAAGGAAAATTTAGTAGAATAGTATTTGTTAAAATTGAGGAATGCTCATTCTACCTTTAAATTTTTTCATCCTGTTTTAAAATAAAGTTATTTATAATTTCCTTATGCTTATAGTACTTATATATATATAAAATCTATAAATTTATAAAATTAAATAACCACAAACTCAAAATAATTCACTTTAATGACATTAATTTACTCTGATGAATAACGTTGCTTTGCTGAAATACAATCACTAATATTGGAAAAAAATAGAAAAATATTAATCTCCTTCTGTAATCTAGTTCCCATTTACATAAACTTGGCACACCAGAAATACAAAATGTTGTTCATAAGACTTTACTTGTACAAGATAATTGAACTTAATACTTCACAAAAACTTTGCCAGAAAGCGTTTCTCAAATGTCAACTTAATGAGACATGACTTGATATCTTTATAAAACTATCTTATTCTCTTATAGTTAATTTAGTGTTACTTAAGTCTACACTAAATGAGTATCTAAACCAATTATTACTGAAATTAGGAACAGGAAATGATATCTGGACTTCAAGTTCAATTACTGCAGATGTTAAAAAAAGTGTCTAGTTTTTAGAGAACTTTCCATTAGATTGTTGAAAGAAAGAAATATTTAAATGACTCATTCACATAATTAAAAAAAAAATGACTGACCATTAATCAGTTGTCTTTTCAAATGTCCAGCGTAAGGACTCGGAATCACTGAGAAACTTGCTTTTGGACTATCTGCTATATTGTGCAGGCTTCATTTGGTGCGAGCACATGTTGGTTGCTACATGGCGGCCTGTATCCTAAGTAATATACTGTTGCATCCCATTATGTCATTTTCATGATGCCAAGTAAAAAACAACACTCATTTAATAGTTTAAAACATATAGTTTAATTCTGTTTTAGTCTTTCAGTTACAAAACACTGCTACAAGAGCACTGCCTTTAAAATTGATAGTTATAAAACCACGTGACTCAGCGCAAGAACACTATTGCATTTAAATCATAGTCTAAACAGGAATTCCAATCTGTAGCTATATTGCTCTTAAACATACATAATGTGACATGGTAGGTGTTTAGTGAGGCTGGTAGAAGATAGTGAGGCTGGTAGAAGGCACAGAGGTCTTTTCCCTGAGGCTGCTGTTTATAAGTACTTACATCCATGGCAATTGACAGCCTCCAGCATAAATTCTTAACTCAATTCAATGTAGCTGGAGTGATTTTTCAAAACATTAAAGCCTGTAATGCCTCCTCACTCCATTAGCATTCAGTCCAAACTCCTTGATGACGTTCACCTTTTAAATGTCATCTGGAGCAGAATTGTTTCATCTCTCCCGCTCTAGAATGGCACTTAATGTCTGATCTCGTATTTGGTGACTTTACCAGTGGTTGATGCTCAATGGGTAGAACCAATTCATCAGGTATTGCAAAATGGTGATACTCTATCATTCCTAATTACATGGAAGATGCCTATAAACAAAACATTTCTCATCTACTTGGTTACTCAATGGTACAGTTTCTCTGGAATACTTAGCGTTTATTAATTTAGGTTTTCATATTTTAGAGCCATGGCCTTTTTTTCAGTTGTCAACATTGCCATAAGCAGTGTGTGTTATTAATGGCTAATAACACCTCTGCCTGAAGGGACTGGAAGTAGGAGAAAAAGGAGACAAGGCCTGTGTCTACCTGAAATTTGCAAGCCAGGACCAAAGGAGTATTTGTCTTCAGCTCCAGGAGACTTTCTCTGTTTTTCCATCGCAAAATGTAAGGTTCTCCTTACAAAAGAAAAACAAACAAAACAACCCATCAGATCTAAGGACCTTAAAAACTTTTTGTTTTCTTTGAGGAATTTAATATAAATTATCAGTGAAGAGTTTGTGTTTTGCCATTTTGCACTGCGCCAAGTTCAAAGCCAAAATTCGTTAAATTTTGGAACAATAGAAGTCCTTATCTGCATATCAACGTTTTCCTCTGATCTCCATCTTCCGTAACTGTTTCTGCCTTTTATTTAACTTTGCATTTCCATTTGATTGTATATATTCTGAATTTAGCAACATTTCCTACGAGCAAAATAAGGTTTGATAGAACAAAAACATTTACATAACCATCAGTTATCTATGAGAGTACCTTCGTTTTAGCATTCCGCACACCGCCGGGTGTTATTTGAAAAATCTTTACAGATTAGCCAGAAATAGTTTTTCGCTGGAGTTTTAATTTGTATTTCTAAGATTATCGACGAGATTGAACATTTTTGTATGTTTGTTAACCAGGTTTAAAATTGTTAGTTTGCTTGGGACGTGGTTTATACCGGGAGTAATTCACCTAATCTAACAGAGACAAATGAGACCCAGGAGATGCCTCACTCTTACGTTTAAGCTTTGACTCCGCCCCTGGGTTCCCCTTTCCATCCCCAAGCGAACCTTTTGTGTGTGTCAACCTTCAGGGAATGCGATCTCGGTCTGCAAAGCTGGCAGAACACTGTATTGACCCCAAATGTGTGTATCATGTGCAAATCTAGCGTCTGACCGCAATGCTTAGGAGGAAGAGTGCCCGCCGCCGGGAGTCCAGCTGCAGGCGGGGCCTCTCTCGATCGGCCTTCGATTGGCCGGCCTGATCCCGCTGGAGTCCCAGCGCCGCGGGTTTGCCCCGCGCGGTGGATGCGAGTGATGAGTGGCTGCTTCTGCCTTCCTCTCCCCCCCACTTTTTTTTTTTTTTTTTAGCCATAGCTATGGTTACCACATCTCTCTCCGCCTCCCTTCACCTATCAAGAAGAAGACTGGCCATTGGCTACCATTGGCCAAGGCGGTCAGTCATTGGTCTCTGATGGGACCGGGCGCTCCCCCTTACCCTGTCTCCCGGGTCTCTTGAGGAGCCCAGGAAGGAGGCTCCGCCGGTGCCGCCGGGTCAGGGGCTCCCGTGACCGGGCTGCGGCAATTGTTAGGGGGTCATGTCGGCCGCCCAGGGCTGGGACAGGAACCGCC